>SJYG01000412.1:1379835-1413368 GCA_006410535.1 Litocranius walleri | reverse complement strand
CTAGCACCCAGGACTCCAACCATCCCTTGTCTTACAGTGGCATGTGTATCACTGCAGGCTTTTCCTGGAGACTGAGTGAGTGAGTGTGTGAAGTCACTCAGTCGTGTCTGACTCTTTGCAACCCCATGGACGGTAGCCTACCAGGCTCCGGGTCCATGGGATTTTCCAGGCAAGAATACTGAAGTGGGCTGCCATTTCCTTCTCCAGGGTCCTGGAGACTACCTACTGTCTAATCAGTTCTACAAGTACAGGGCAACTGCCAGATCTTCATTGGAGCATTCATACTATTGGCTGGACTCAAAGACCTAGAGTCCTGGGAGTTAACTTTTCAGTAAACTAACTGGATCACTTCCTAGGTTGGATCTTGTCTTATCGTACTATCTTAGCAGAGCCCACACAGTAGGAAGCATCTTCTACTCTGAAGCTCCAAAGCCATTGCTTAGGGATAGATGAGGGTCACATAATAAAACTGATACAATGAGCTAACAGCTTAAGCTGATATAAATTATTTCCAAGTAAGTTATTTGGGGCCATTTGCTTCTGCTTTCCATTGCATTCCCAAATAATTTTCACACTATACCTTTAAAAATGTATATAATAGTCCATTTTAAAAACTATTGATGCAATCACCTCTTAATGTGTTTTCAACTAGCTTGATATCAACTTGATGAGCTACTATGTAGATCCAGTGAAAATTAGTTAATTAGTCTTAAGGATGCCAATACTATGCTAATTTCACAGTATGGAGAAAAAACAATGTTAAATGGAATTTTACATAATCATTAATAACTTGAAAAGCAATATTACTGAACTGTTGCAAAGTTTTCCAAAAGCACTTACAGCAATTTATATCAAGAGACCCTAAGTTTAGGGGTAGGAGGATAAGACTCAACTCTTTAAGGTAGAAACTCATCTTTCTCATGACTGTAATAGGTAATTTCCCCACTCAGATCTAAGATAATTGTACATTCAAAAGTTCATAATAAGCTGTTCTTGAGACATTAATCATCTCTAACACATACACTGAATAGAAATAAATAACTACAAGAAAGCTTAAAAAATCGAGTTAACATTATGCTGTGCAAAAAGGAAACAAACAAACAAAAAAACCTTGAACAACCTACATGCTATGTTAAATACCCTGACTAAAATGTTGGTTGTGCTACACAAGTCCACTTCAGTGCAGAAGTGAGTTGATTTCTGTGTACCGTCTTTGTTGTGGTTGTTTTAAGTCTTTATCACTTTTGTTCAAAATATCACCTTGCTTTGAAAGAATGAATAACTTATTACCAAATCACAAATCTTCACAAATCCACCTCAGTTTAGTCTGAATAAAATCCAGCATAAATGTATTACTTTGTTCTGGGAATAATGGCTTGGTGTCTTAGTTCCGATAGCTTCCTAAGGGCAAACCACCGTTGAAGTCATTTTGGGTTTAAACTTCACAGAAAGAAGAGACAGTGAAGTCTGCCTTTTTGTTTTCTTTTTAAGTCTTTAGGCCTTGCTAGGACACTTCTTCTAGATCAACAGGCAGTTGTGGCACCTGATGCTCTTTGAAACAGATGTGGTTTAAACATCAGCCAAGCTTAGTGATCTGGAGATCTCCGTTGATCATTATGGTGTCAATTGCAGATAACGTTTGAATGTGGTGGTAAAAATAAAAAATTTGATGTTCATCCACAAACACTCTAAAACGTGGGTTCTCACAAAGGATTTCCACCCTGAATGGCTGGTCTGGGATGAATGGAAAGTAAGGAATCGCTGACTGTTCTACAACCCTTTCCTCAGATATACAAGAATTTCTGAGTAGCTCCCAGTCTGTGAACACTGCTTTGAGTTCAACTGCCACGTCGGCGCGAGGATCTTCTGAATCACCACAGGTCAAGCTGATTGCAAAGCTTTCTGGGTTGAGGTCTACCATGCCCATCACTAACACCTTCTTGCCTGGTCTCATGCCACCTTTAATGTGCCCACAAAATGGCATGATCAGTCGTGGAAAGTGCACGTCGGCTTGAACTGGAGAGCCCAAGGAGTTGTTTAAATGCCCATCATCTAGTTTCACCACTGCATCGCTGTCGGCCACCGACCCCTCCATCTTCTCTCACAGCGCGGCGGGGTGCACGGCTGGCCGGGCAGCATGGGACGTGGGACGCGGCTCGCGGGCGGGGACCCTGGGGTGGTCCTGAACCGGGCGGGGGCCTGGGTCTGGCCATCTCTTCTTGATCTCTTCTGCTTTTGTTAGGTCTTTACTGTTTCTGTCTTTTATTGTGCCTTTCTTTGGATGAAATGTTTCTTTGATATTTCCAATTTTCTTGAAGAGATCTCTAGTCTTTCCCTTTTACTGTATTCCTCTATTTCTTTGCATCGTTCATTGAAGAAGGCCTTCTTGTCTCTCCTGGTTATTCTCAGGAATTCTGCATTAGTTTCAATGTACCTTTCCCTCCCTCTCTTGTTTTTAACTTCTCCTCTTTCCTTGGCTATTTGTAAAGCCTCCTCAGACAACCACTTTGCCTTCTTGAATTTCTTTTTCTTTGGGATGGCTTTGTTCACTGCCTCCTGTACAATATTACAAACCTCTGTCCATAGTACTGCAGACACTGTTTACAGATCTAATACCTTGAACCTATTTATCACCTTCACTGTATATTCATAGGGGATTTGATTTAAGTCACCTGATTGGCCTAGTGTTTTTCCCCACTTTCTTTAGTTTAAGCCTAAAGTTTGCTATGAGGAGCTGATGATCTGAGACACAGTCAGCCCCAGGTCTTGTTTTGCTGACTGTACATGTCTTCTCCATCATCAACGACAAAGAATGTAATCAATTTGATTTCAATACTATTTGGTGATGTCCAAGTGTTAAGTCATCTCTGGTGTTGTTGAAAATGGGTGTTTATTATGACCAGTGCATTCTCCTGGCAGAATTCTGTTAGCCTTTGCCTTTCCTCATTTTGTACTTCAAGGCCGAACTTGCCTATTACTCCAGTATCTCTTGAATTCCTTCTTTCACATTCCAATCCCCTATTGGAATGAAACAGAACTTTTTTTTTTTTTTTTCGGTGGGGGGGGTTGTTAGTTCTAGAAGGTCTTATAGGTCTTCATAAAACTGATTGACTTCAGCTTCTTCAGCATCAGTGGCTGAGGCATAGACTTGGATTACTGTGATGTTGAGTGGCTTGCCTTGGAAATGAACTGAGATCATTCCGTTGTTTTTGAGGTTGCAACCAAGTACTGCATTTTAGACTCAGTGATTTTGAGGGCTACTCCATTTCTTCTATGGGATTCTTGCCCACAGTAGTAGATATAAGGGTCATCTGAATTAGATTCATCTATTCCTGTCCATTTTAGTTCACTGATTCCTAAGTTGTTGATGTTTACTCTTGCCATCCCCTGCTTGACCATATCCAATTCACCTTGATTCATGGACCTAACAGTCTATGTTCCTATGCAATATTGTTCTTACAGCATCAGATTTTACTTTCACCACCAGACACATCCACAACCTAGTGTCGTTTCCACTTTGGCCCTGCCACTTCATTCTTTCTGGAGCTATTAGTCGTTGTCCTCTGCTCTTCCCCATTAGCATATAGAACATCGACCAACCTCGGGGGCTCATATTTCAGTGTCATAGCTGTGTGCTTTTTTATACAGTTCATGGGGTTCTCACCTCAAGTATACTGGAGTGGTTTGCCATTCCCTTCTCTAGTGTATCACATTTTATCAGAACTCTTCACTACAACCCTTCTGTCTTGGGTAGCCCTACACAGCATGGCTCATAGTTTCATTGAGTTATGCAAGCCCCTCCACCATGACCAGGCAGTGATCAATGAAGGGGGTTTAATACATCACTGAATCAATTGTAAATAATGTGTAATAATGGTGCTAAAATTTTAATTCTTCTTAAGGTACGTATTTTGGGGAGAAAGTTAATTCAATAATTCAAACCTCTATTTCTTCATATCTTCTTCCTTTTAAATATTTTTCAAGTTAATTTTAAAGTTTACAATTAAAAGTTTAAGTTTAAAGTTTACAATGAAACTTCAAATTTAATTTGTCAAACCACAGACTCCCCTGGTGGCTCAGTGGTAAAGAATCCATCTGCAATGCAGGAGACACAGGTTCAATACCTACATCAGGAAGATCCCCTGGAGGAAGGCATGGCAATCCACTCCCGTTCTTGTTGGGAAAATCCCATGGACAGAGGAGCTGAACCGGCGACTGTCCACGTGTAGCAAAGAATTAGAAATGACTGAATCGACTGAGCATGCACACACAGACTTCATAGATTAACTTTTTCTCAAAATGTGTTTTATTAATATCAATTTAGCCTTCACATTTTATAAGATGCTATAATTGAAGTACTTTTAAAAATTTACATAAATGGTATTTTATATCCTCTTGAAATCCATCAAAGAATAAAGAGCAAATTTAACCCTCCATATGCAACCCACCATAGGCAAGGTGATCTCTGCTGTCACTTTACATATTGTATCCAAGAGTGACTTTATTTATTCTTTCCTAATATTTCCTATTATATATGAAATGACTTATTCACACTTTGCCATGCTTGCATTCATTTCCTGCCCAAGGACCAGTAGTGTTGGCTCCGTCTGAGCTTCCTTGGGATTTCCCACAGGGTTCCAGTATCACTCAACCTTTGTGGGCTATTTTCCCCACCAACATATTGTATTAGGTTGACATCTAAAGGGTATGTAAGATTTATGGCTAATTCAATGGTCCAAAAGCCCTAGTAGCAGAAATCTGTTAAGAAACGATCATATTATTTTAAGGAAACTATCTGGTCATGATTTGCTACCTTCAAAACCTACTAGACCAGATTACAAATCCTGTGAAAATTAAAACCAAAGTGACACTGATTACCAACCTTTTCAGACTGATATAAACAAAATAGATATATGTCATTTAGAATACTGAAAGCCAGAGAAATGTCTTTTTTTTTTCTTTAAAACTGAAACAGGTCAACATTTTCAGAAGGTATTCATCTTGTTATTCTTACGGTTGTTTGGTGGTTTAGTCGCTAAGTTGTATGCAGTTCTTTTGACCCCGTGGACTTTAGCCTGCCAGGCTCTGTCCATGGGGATTCTCCAGGCAAGAATACTGGAGTGGGCTGCCATTCCCTTCTCTAGGGGATCTTCCCAACCCAGAATCGAAAATGCGTTCAATTACAGGCAGCATTCCTGCATTACAGGCAGCTTTTTTACTGACTAAGTTACAAGGGAAGTCCATTATTCTTATGTATGAGTCCAAAACAAAAAAGGACAACTTATCATTCTCAATTTTTTCATCATATGAGGATAGAGAAATTTGTCATTGTTCCAGGGAGGGGGGCATTTTATCAGTGAACCTCTGAGTTGCCAGTAGTTGAGCCCATATGTATGTGTTGACAAGGGCACATCCAAGGGAAACTGCAAAGTAAAAATGCCCCTGCCTTAGGCTCCTAGAACACACAATGCAGAAGAAAGACGAGAGGACAGGATACTGTGCAGAACAAGTGTGCACTTCACAACACAATCACCATCTCTCAAGCATCTGAGGGTTTATTTTATGAGTAGGAACAACTGCTGGACCCTGTCCCATCAAATATCAGATATATGCCTGGAAAGATAATGTACCAGCAGAATTAAATAGTTCCCCATGGGTTCCTGGTATCTAGTATAAATATATTTTTAATCAATTGATTTTCTTCTTTGTTACTCTAAGACTTGGTGGCGATACAAATTACTACTATGTTTTAGGATGTTTATGAGCTCTAACTTAGCTGTGGTGGATTCATGTTGATGTATGGCAAAACCAATACAGTATCGTAAAGTAAAATTAAAAAAAAAAAAGATGTTTGGATCATAACCAAATTCCTTAATGTTTTTTTGAGATTCTTCATAATTTGGCCACTTTTTACAGCTTTCCTGACACCTCACCTGACTTCAAGTTCTAGTAAATCTGAAACACTTTCAGCTAGGAAGAACTGTGCTGGGTTAGCCAGACACCATTCCTGTCTTCAAGAAAATCAATGAAGATTGTAATAAGTATAATAAAAGCTACATATATGCAAGCACAGACCTAATTCAGTCTTGGGAGCATAGAAAGCTTCCAGGGAAAATGTCTAAATATAGGAAGATAGTTAAATATTAGGGAATTGTGTTTGTGTGGACAAGTATTTTTTACAAAGGAAATAGCCTGTGCAGATCCCTGGAGATCAGAAGTTCCTACAAACATCTTTAGCTTATCCTGAGTTTCAATTTGTTCACAGTGTCTAAAGTGCTAATTATCACAGGTGTATATGAGATGAGTTCTCAGTATAAGTTTTTCTCCTAGGTTCTAAGGTTCACAAGTTTACTATGCCCGTACTAATTACAGAAAAATAAGAAACAAGTCTATAAGAATTAAGAATGGAATGATATATGAATCATTTTACAAACTGCTATTCCCTAAGTACAGTATTCTTCCCTAAACTATAATGCCTGTTGTTTTATTTCACTCACTGTTAAATTGTTCTCCATCTTCATTAGACTGAAGGCAGGTGGTCTCCATGAAAGATAAGTCTTAAAATTAAACTTAGCTTCGAGCAGCTGTTTCTCTTCTGTAATCTTTTACATTTCGTACAATTCAGGCTCATTGCTCTTCCTGACAATATCCTCATTCAAAAACACAAAAGCAAAACAGGAAGAATGTTATAAACTGTGTGTTCTAAAAGCATGATATTTCTCCACCTTCATTTCAGCCTGACCCCTCTCATTTATCATCCCTGGCCTCATTACCAAATTCTTCTAGTCACCCCTTATGCCACTAGAAAAATACACTGGATGAAAACTTGGCAAAATGTAGCTCTTCTTTAGCTAAATATACACATGTGATACACAAATATGTTCAGCAAAGAAGTAGGGTGAATGAACTTCACAGGTACCACAGTGGCATATCTGTTCTTCACAAATTTCAGTTCAGAAGAATTAGCGTGGAGCTGGTCCAGCAACTAAAAACTTTTGTGTTTAATTACTGGTACTTTCTTTTGATTCACAATGAGACGTGTCACAAATATCTTACCCTTTTGTAACTCACTTTTCCTCTTCTGTTAAACAGCTATGAAGCCTCCTGGCCTCCATTCTCCTACTGTTTGTGGTCCTAATTTTTGTGTATAGTTTTCACTGACTTCACTTAGGAAAAGAATTACATACAGGTGAAGGAAAAAAAAATAGTTTTTTCTGATTTGCAGGACAACTTGATTGGTCAGAATTTGAGGTACAGATATAATCTTTGTAAGTCTCTTTTGAATGCCAAGTTTTGATGTTGAAATATGCCCACATTTTTACCTATCACAGTGGCATTTAGTTTTTACTCCAAAAGATAAAATACCATGTTATAATCCTAGAGGTTTTGATAGGAAATATTAACATCCTTCAGTTTAGTTTTCTAATACATGTTCTTTGCTGAGGCTCCAAAGACACACACACACAAAATCAATTCTTCTTCTTCTTTTTTTAGTTTAAAAAATAAATAACTTTTGATTCTAATTACCTTTGTGTGCTGCCTAATTGTGCTGCCTGATGTTTAAAAATAAAAGTAAAAATTTTGATGAAAATGAATCTGTGGCAATGCTCTTCTTCTGAAGATCACAAATAAATCTATACTTTTTCATTTGAAATCAGACATCATGTGAGAATTACAGACAATTGTTTCTTATGAAATTACTTCTCATATGAAGTTTAGTATCAGCTCTTACAAGTCATTTCCTATGATTTCTGAATCATTTGGAGAAAAATTACACATCTGTACATAGTTAAGTGACCTAAATTACTTTAGCTTCTGATTCATCATGCCTCCACCCTATTTTTATATTTAGCTTTCTCTTTTCCCAAACTTCAGTGTTAACATAGAGCAAGTTCATACATAGTCTCCAAACCTATAGCTTTCTTGTTTGCTTCATCAAAGAGATTTTTGCATCTTTTCTCCTCCTAGCTGTCTCTTATTCAAGTTCTAAATATACAATCATGGCAAGCAAATATACAGCATCTTAAAGCTGGAAAGATATATAAAAATTGACTAGTTGAAACATCATAAATAATGCAGAAGTAGCCTTCTTAAATTCCCTGGCAAGTAATGCAGACTCTGAACAGTACAAGGACAGAGAGTCCACTAAATCACATGTTTCCAAATTAAGATGTTTTACTTACTCTTCCAATGGGAGATTTTACTTGCTCTGATGGGAACAATCTCCCTCCAAGGCTTTGCATAACTTGCTTCCAAAATAATTTGTCTATTTTTAATGTCAACTCAGCAAGACTATTGGTCATTCTTATTCTCTTATCCATCGTAATTTTTTTCACAGTTCTTATTGCTACCTGACTTTACACTATCGATGTATTTACTTGTTGATGCTGCACAGAATATAAACTTCAAGAAAGGAGGGACTATATTTTATTACCATGAAATCCCCAGTCCCTAGAATAATGCCTGGTATATATTAGGTACCATAAATATTTGTTGATAATTGAATATTGAACTTAAATAAGCATCCCTATAATTTTACCTACTAATCCAAGCTCTGCTTTTTGGAATCAAATAAGAGAAAACATTCTCCATGTAAATTGGTACAGCCACTATGGAGAACAGTATGGTGATTACATAAAAAACTAAAAATAGAGTTACCATATGATTCAGCAATCCCATTCCTGGGTATATTTAAGAAATAAACATACTTCAAAAAGATATATGCACTCCAATGCTCAAAGCAGCTCTATACAGTGGACAAGACATGGGACAACCTAAATGCCCATTAATAGATGAATGGATAAAGAAGGTGTGGTGCACATATACAATGGAATACTACACAGCCACAAAAAAGAATGAAATGGTGCCTTTTGCAGCCACATGGATGGATCTAGAGATTATCATGCTAAGTGGAGTAAGTCAGACAAAGAAAAAGTATATATCTTATTCCACGTATATATGGAATCTAAAACATGAACTTAGAACAGAACTGAGCTAGGGATATTTAAAGGTAATAGAAAGGAGGATATTGAGTATCCATGAAGAACCCATTTAGAAGTATGGAATTAGACAAGGTGGACATCTCACAGACTGGGGACTTTCTCTACTAATGTTATATAGACCAAAAGGAGGTGAGGGGAAGACACAGTGTTAATGGCCCAGGTCTGAGGCTGGGCAAGGTGGGTGCCTGACCTTTTAATGTAATTTTGAGGGTGATATTCTGGTCATATGATACATGTTGAAAGGTAAATAGAGAAGTTAAACAAAGAAAATAAATTTTTGACACAGAAAACATTTTAAGAAGTTGAAATATGCCCAGTAACTATTTACAACTATGGATGCATTAATATATATTCTTTACTCCTTTCCTCTATTCTTTATTACCAGTCTTGGCTTTCAAAGTATCTTAAAAACTTGCTCTACATTAAAATTATTTCTAAAATCTTACAGTTCTTTGAGGTGTCCTGATTTTTTGGTTCTACTTCTTAGCATCTTTGCATGTGGAAAATCTCTTTATTTCATATTTGAGTATAAATAAAATGTTACCAAAATTACTAAAATTGGCTATTGCATACTATCTTGCATACCTGGTATACCCCAGTTTATTTACAATCTTGTCCAAGTATCTTTCTTATTAAATGAGTATGTACTAAATGGCTTCAGTCATATCTGACTCTTTGCAACCCTATGGATCATAGCCTGCCAGGTTCCTCTGTCCATGCAATTCTGCAAGCAAGAATAATGGAGTAAGTTGCCGTGCCCTCCTCCAGAGACTTTTTCCGACCCAGGACTGAACCCATGTGTTATGACTCCTGCTATTCCCTGGCAAGTAATGCAGACTCTGAACAGTACAAGGACAGAGAGTCCACTAAATCACATGTTTCCAAATTAAGATGTTTTACTTACTCTTCCAATGGGAGATTTTACTTGCTCTGATGGGAACAATCTCCCTCCAAGGCTTTGCATAACTTGCTTCCAAAATAATTTGTCTATTTTTAATGTCAACTCAGCAAGACTATTGGTCATTCTTATTCTCTTATCCATCGTAATTTTTTTCACAGTTCTTATTGCTACCTGACTTTACACTATCGATGTATTTACTTGTTGATGCTGCACAGAATATAAACTTCAAGAAAGGAGGGACTATATTTTATTACCATGAAATCCCCAGTCCCTAGAATAATGCCTGGTATATATTAGGTACCATAAATATTTGTTGATAATTGAATATTGAACTTAAATAAGCATCCCTATAATTTTACCTACTAATCCAAGCTCTGCTTTTTGGAATCAAATAAGAGAAAACATTCTCCATGTAAATTGGTACAGCCACTATGGAGAACAGTATGGTGATTACATAAAAAACTAAAAATAGAGTTACCATATGATTCAGCAATCCCATTCCTGGGTATATTTAAGAAATAAACATACTTCAAAAAGATATATGCACTCCAATGCTCAAAGCAGCTCTATACAGTGGACAAGACATGGGACAACCTAAATGCCCATTAATAGATGAATGGATAAAGAAGGTGTGGTGCACATATACAATGGAATACTACACAGCCACAAAAAAGAATGAAATGGTGCCTTTTGCAGCCACATGGATGGATCTAGAGATTATCATGCTAAGTGGAGTAAGTCAGACAAAGAAAAAGTATATATCTTATTCCACGTATATATGGAATCTAAAACATGAACTTAGAACAGAACTGAGCTAGGGATATTTAAAGGTAATAGAAAGGAGGATATTGAGTATCCATGAAGAACCCATTTAGAAGTATGGAATTAGACAAGGTGGACATCTCACAGACTGGGGACTTTCTCTACTAATGTTATATAGACCAAAAGGAGGTGAGGGGAAGACACAGTGTTAATGGCCCAGGTCTGAGGCTGGGCAAGGTGGGTGCCTGACCTTTTAATGTAATTTTGAGGGTGATATTCTGGTCATATGATACATGTTGAAAGGTAAATAGAGAAGTTAAACAAAGAAAATAAATTTTTGACACAGAAAACATTTTAAGAAGTTGAAATATGCCCAGTAACTATTTACAACTATGGATGCATTAATATATATTCTTTACTCCTTTCCTCTATTCTTTATTACCAGTCTTGGCTTTCAAAGTATCTTAAAAACTTGCTCTACATTAAAATTATTTCTAAAATCTTACAGTTCTTTGAGGTGTCCTGATTTTTTGGTTCTACTTCTTAGCATCTTTGCATGTGGAAAATCTCTTTATTTCATATTTGAGTATAAATAAAATGTTACCAAAATTACTAAAATTGGCTATTGCATACTATCTTGCATACCTGGTATACCCCAGTTTATTTACAATCTTGTCCAAGTATCTTTCTTATTAAATGAGTATGTACTAAATGGCTTCAGTCATATCTGACTCTTTGCAACCCTATGGATCATAGCCTGCCAGGTTCCTCTGTCCATGCAATTCTGCAAGCAAGAATAATGGAGTAAGTTGCCGTGCCCTCCTCCAGAGACTTTTTCCGACCCAGGACTGAACCCATGTGTTATGACTCCTGCATTGGCAGTTGGGTTCTTTACCATAGTGCCATCTGGGAAACCCAAATGAGTAAAACTAATCCTGAATAACTGATAAAAATGGAGGATGATCGTAATGTGAATAAATTATATCCATAAACCTGATTCTAGACAATGGTTTCAACTACCTTGTTAACAAATATTTTGTAACTATTCCTAAGTAGAAGAATTATTGGATTTCAGTCTCATCTGCTTCCCAAAAATGTAAGCCCATCCCAAGGAGCCCAGGGCAGAGCATAATAACACCCAAGGGCACACTTACTGGCTCTGTCAGGCTTCCTCCCCCCAAAATCAAGTATACAAACATCTTCAGGTCTTGGTGATTGAGAAAATCGTCTTCCTTAAGAGTTGCTTGACAGATACATCTTCCCCATTATTTTATCCTCAACATGAATTCTGCCTTTTCTTAATCTCTAAGTCTTTCTTTTCTATCAAATGCAGCTTACAGTAAAGTCAGAAATAACCTCTGGTAATTCACTTAGACATCTCTCGAATAGATGACTGTCAGTGTCTGGCTTTGCAAGTACTTGTTTATATTACTCTGCTTTAGACATTCAACTTTGTATGTCTTTAGATAAAGTGATAAAATGCATCCAATAACATTTTCCAGAAACGAGAGTTAATTTTAGGTATTCTTTCTGACAGTGTCCTAAAATGTTTATAATATAACCTGGGCAATTTTTAGGATCCATGATAGAACTTGGATTCCTAGGTAAGGATCCTTTGATTACTTTTCCATTGCTATGTTTTTACATTATGATAGTATCACAAACTTTGTTTTTGTTGTTCTCCAGTCACTCAGTCATGTCCAACACTGTGTCCCCATGGACTGCAGCATGCCAGGCTTCCTTGTCCTTCACCGTCTCCTGGGCTTTGCTCAAACCCATGTCAATTGAGTCAGTGATGCCATCCAACCATCTCATCCTTTGTCATTCCCTTCTCCTCCTGTTTTCAATCCTTCTCAGCAACAGGGTATTTTCTAATAAATTGGCTCTTCACATCAGGTGGTCAAAATATTGGAGCTTCAACTTCAGTATCAGTCCTTCCAGTGAATATTCAGGACTGATTTCTTTTAGAATTGACAGGTTTGGTCTCCTTGCACTCCAAGGGACTCTCAAGAGTCTTCTTAACACCACAGTTCAAAAGCATCAATTCTTCAGTGCTCAGCCTTCTTCATGGTCCAATTCGCACATCTATACATGACTACTGGAAAACCATAACTTTGACTAGACAGACCTTTGTTAGCAATGTCTCTGCTTTTTAATATGCTGTCTAGGTTTGTCATAGATTTTATTCCAAGGAGCAAGTATCTTTTAATTTTGTGGCTGTGGTCACAATTTGCAGTGATTTTTGAGCTCAAGAAAAGAAAGTCTGTCACTGTCTTCATTGTTTCCCCATCTATTTACAATGAAGAAATGGGACCAGATGCCAAGATATTTGTTTTTTGAATTTTGATCTTAAGCCAGCATTTTCACTCTCCTCTTTCATGAACTTAACAGCTTAAAACAAGATGAATTTATTAACTCAGTTTCCAAGTGTTGGGACTCCAGCACAGCTTGCTGGTTCCTACGCTTACAGTCTCACAAAGCTATAAAGTGCTAGCTATGGTTATGATTTCAACTGAGGCTTAAGGTCTTCTTCTAGGCTTCTTAGCTGCTGGTAGAATTCAGCTCCTTCAATTATAGGGCTGAAATACTATCTTCCTTTCTGGCTACTACTTGAGGCCCATCAACTTTAAGGAAGATGTTTATTCTCAATCACCAGGACCTGAGGATGTCTGGATGGTTGAATTCTAGAAGAGGAGGCCAGACAGAGCCATTCTCAGTTCCCCAAGGCTACCCATGGTTCTGTCATGGGTTCCTCTATACAATGTGGCAGCTTATTTTTCAAGGCCAGCAGGACAGCACTTCTTTTGCTTTTAATCTCCCCTTCTAGTCTGTTAAGGCAAAATCTTCTATAAAACAATAAAATCACAGGAACGACTAGCCTATCATTCACAGGTCCCACCAACTATCAAGCAAGGTTGATTGTACTACAACAAATGATGGGAGCATGGTCCCAATATGGTGGAGGAATAGGATGGGGAGACCACTTTCTCCCCTACAAATTCATCAAAAGATCATTTTAATCTTGAGAAACTTCCACAAAACAGCTTCTGAATTCTGGCAGAGGACACTAGGCGCCGAGAAAGGCAGCCCAATCTTTTCAAAAGAGGTAGAACAAAATATGAAAGATAAAAAGAGACGCAAAAGAATTAGGGACAGAGACTCACTCTGGGGAGGGAGTCATGAAAGAGGAGAAGTTGCCACATAATAGGAAACCCTCACAGGCATGTCAGTGGAGAGCTTTGGAATCTCAGAGGGCAATAAAACAGGACAAAAAATCAGAATATACACCTAAGTGCAACTACCAGTGGAGAAGCTGCTCAGACTCTCCTGTCCACCATCAGTGAGTGGGGGCTAGTCAGGGAGATGTGGGCTGAATTATTGGTCCTTAGGGTAAGGACTGGCTTGAATGCCCTGAGAGCCATCTGAGGCAGCTAATGTGACATAGCAGCCCAAATCTTTGGTCGCCAGAGAGACAAAAAGGAAAAGAACCTTTCTTGCAAGAGGCTCTAACACTGCACAGTGACCTCAGGTGTGCTCACTGAATAAAGGATTGTGCCCTAGTGAATACCAAAGGAGAGCAAGCCGGCTTCCATTTAGGGACTTCCCTCCCTAAAGACATAAAGGCAGATGTGTGACAGCCAGAGCCCAAAAGCAAGGGGCTACTGCAGTCTCAGCACTAGCACCAAACTGTGAGCAGGGTGCCAGTTGCTAACACGTTTTCCTGGGATGGTTCACATTGAGAGAGTCAATTCCTAGGCAGATTGATAAGAAGTCCAGAGTCCCCAAGGAGGAGAAAGGGATCTGAGGCTCTCGAAGTGGAGATTGGGGGTCTGGAATTCTCAAGGAAGAGAAAAGGACAAACTTTTTTTTCCCGTCTATATTCCTTAGTCTTAGTTACACAACTCAGTTTAAACTCTATACTAAGGATTGTACAACAACGATGTATCTGGCTGGAGGACAGTTTCTCCTTCCTGAAAACGTACTGACTAATCCTGATATCTTAGAATGTATATTGTGGTAGAGGGTCTGGAGGATCTTTCTATTGTTAAATTCTAATCTTGTTATCCTAAAATGTAAATTGTGGGAGTGGGTCTGGTAGAATTTTCACAAACTGGAGACATTTTTTTGATTCATTGTAACAACTAATTAAAAGGTATATAACTCAATTGCTAACATTAGCAAGGGGGTACTCTTTCTGCCCCCTTCTGATGCCTATGTCAGAAGCTTTCTCTATGCCTTTTATACTTTAATAAAACTCTATTGCACAAAAGCTCTGAGCTCTCAAGCCTCATCTCTGGCCCCGGACTGAATTCTTCTCTTCTGAAGGCCAAGAATCCCGGAGTATTTTCTTGGGTCACCAACAATCTTTCATCTTGGGGGCTCATCTTGGATTCTTCAGGACAAGGTAAGGATGCTTGGAGCCCTAGTTCTTTGTTTTCCTAGCGAACACATTTTCTGCTGTACATTACTAACTCTACGGTGTGTTTGTGTGAATGAATGATACACCCCGCATGAAGCAAGTGAGGAGCCCTGCTCTGCACTTCCGTGGCGACTTCATATGGCTTATGGCAGAAACCTGTCGAAAGTTTATACCGACCTGCCAGTGCCAAGAGGCACCCAATGTCTCCTTCAGAGACTGGCCAGAAATGGGCAAAGTATGTGGACTGAACTCTCCTTTCTCGGTTAAACTTTTCGGTCTCTTTGATCATTTCATAACTCCTTGAGAATTAGAAGTACTAACCTAATCTGTTGGATCAAAGACTTTCAAGGAACTTGTGATCTATTCTGTTACTGTGTACTGTGACTTAGGTCCCAAACTTGGATTGGTAGTCAGGAAGCATCTAGCCTCACTAGGAATCGGAAGTTTAGAAGCTAGATGGAGCTCTAGCTCCAAGAGCATCTCTGAAGTAAAAGGTTACTCAGATTGGAACTACAATGGGTTTTTTTCCTTTGGTAACACTAGCTCTTAGTGGACCAGAGGAGGCTCTTATATACTGGTATGGTGATGCTTGGAAGGAACATCTCAGTTTTATGTCTGTACTGGTCTTATTGTGGTCAGGAATATACTCAGGGTCATGCACAGGCACTCAGATGACAAATGTTTCCCCCAGCGCTCTAAGCTTGGGAGGCATTCTGGGAGATTATTCTGATTGCACCCCAGGTGGCATCAGAGGCAAACAAGGTTTTAATGTTGAGGAGCTGGACATCAGACTAGGATGCCATCAGGTCTACCCCTGGTGCATCCTCACCCTGTCTCTGTGGTAAAACTGGGAGGGAAGAGTACAGTGCCTGCGTTGGTAAGGGACAGACTATGTCTGACCAGGAAAGAAAAGCTTTGGTGTTAAGTCTGTCTACACTCCCATCTAGAGCAGGAAGGGATGCCTCTGGTAGAAAGATGGCACTGGTTGCTTCTTTTCTCTCTTATAGATGGGAGCTAACAATTCCAACCTCATTCCTTTGAACTATATCCTAAAAAACTGTGATTTGATCTCCAGAGCTTAAAGAAGGCACATCTGGTCTTCCTATGTGATACCGCATGGCCATGGTATCCACTGGAGGACGGTGAACAGTGGCTGGTTGGAGGGTCTCTTAATTATAATACTGTTTTACAATTAGACCGGTTCTGTAGAAAACAAGGGAGATGGGTAGAAGTAGCAGTGACACCCCACTCCAGTACTCTTGCCTGGAAAATCCCATGGGCAGTGGAGCCTGGTAGGCTGTAGTCCATGGGATTGCTAAGAGTTGGGCACGACTGAGCGACTTCACTTTCACTTTTCATTTTTATGCATTGGAGAAAGAAATGGCAACCCACTCCAGTATCTTGCCTGGGGAACCCCAGGGATGAGGGAGCCTGGTGGGCTGCCATCTATGGGGTCACACAGAGTCAGACACGACTGAAGTGACTTAGCAGCAACTTAGCAGTAGCAGCATATGTGTTGCCCTTTTTCTCTGCAAAATATGCCAGACTTATGTCCAAAGGGTATAGATTTGGGTGTGAAACTTTCAGCTCCCTCCTGTCCTCCTACTTTGCCCCCATACCCAGGGCTCCAAACTGAGCAAGTCAGGGAACCCTCCCCTTTACCTCCCCAAGAAGGGTTGCCTTTGTCTCAGTAAAAACCCAAACTGAGATTCAAACTGCCCAAGTAGAGGTCCAAACAACATGACCTCAGACTACTCTAGTTTCAATAGAAACTCAGACCATCGAAGTAAGAGATGAGATGGAGGACAGGAAACAAAGAGATAAAGAAAAGCAGGTTTCTCCAATCTATCCCTGGGATCATATGCTCAGAACAGCCAGAGAGGCTGAGGAACAGCCACACAAGCTGTTGCCTCTTCACGAAGCACCCACAGGGCGAGATAATCAGTCTATGAGAGTTAATAAGCCTTTTTCTTATCAAGAAATACAAAGAATCAAGGAGGACCTGGGAGACTATTTAGAGGACCCAGAAAAATATATTAGAGCTTTTAAAGGTGTTACTCTGCTTTATAACCTTACTTGGAAGTATGTGATGTATATCTTCGGACAAACGCTGACTCTTGACTCAAAGACTCGAATTTTGGAAAAAGCGGTTGCTTATAGAGATGAATGGTTTGGTAATGAGTCAGTAGGGAAGAGGGAGGATGAAATAACCGCCCTCTGCACTGGAAATCAGGTGGTCCCAACTACAGAACCAGACTGGGACTACAACACAGCTAAAGGAAGATGGGATCAGAGTTATTTTGTTAGATGTATTCTTGAAGGACTCAGGCAGGCACATGCTAAGCCTTTAAACTGGCAAATTGGCAAACACAGAACAGGAGAAGAAGGAAGCTCCTGGTAAATTCCTAGATAGACTGAGAGAAGCCCTTTGCAGATTCACTGAGATTGATTCCAAAATTGAAGAGGAAAGAGTGATCTTAAAAAATAGTTTTCTCATTCAGTCAGCTCTAGATATTCAATGTAAGCTACTGAAATAGGCGTATGGACCAAATCAGTCTTTAGACAATCTGTTACAACTGGCTCAAACAGTCTATAATAGTAGGGAACATGAGGAATAGAAAGGAAGGCAGAAAGACAAAGGAACAGGCAGAAGCCCTCATAATGGCTGTAAGAACCATTTTTAAACAACCTGAGAAAAATGCCTAGAGGGACCCAGGTGAAAAAGGATGGGCTTGCTATTACTGTGAAAGGGAGGGGCACCTCAAGCGGGATTGGCCTCAGGCATCCAAGTTGCACCCGGCTCCATATCTGGTCTGCAAGGGACCACATTGGAGGAGAGACTGCTCCCACAGGTGTAAGTTTCAGGGGTCAGACTCTCAAGACAGTCTGGTCTGAAGGTGCCCGGGCGTGCCCACACAAGCTTCCATCTTAATTACACCCGAGGAACCCCGGATATTAATAATTGTAGGAGGCCAATCCTTTTAGATACTGGGGCAACTTTCTCTGTGCTTACTGAAGTCCCTGGCCCACTTTCTTCTCCATCCGTTTCCATAATGGGGCTGGCTGGACAAGGCAAAAGGTGTTACTTCTGTTGTTCTGTAACTAAGTCTCTGTGTTATTTTCACAAGAGTTTCTGATCCTGTCAGTCTCCCTCACCCCTTTTGGGATGGGATATACTGAGCAAGGTCCATGCCTCTGTTTTCATGAACATGGAGCCCTCCTTTTCTCTCTCTTTAATTGAACAAAATGTAAACCCTAGAGTGTGGGATGATGGAAAATCTGTGGGTCGAGCAAAAAATGCTATTCCTATAGTTGCCAGGCTCAAAGACCCACACTTATTTCCACATAAGAAGCAATATCCACTGAAACCTGAGGTGAAGGAAGGGTTAAAACCCATCATCGAGAATTTAAAGGAGCAAGGGCTATTAATTCCCTGTTACAGTCCATGCAACACTCCTATTTTGGGTATAAAGAAATCAAATGGTAAATGGAGACTAGTTCAAAATTTACGTATAATAGATGAGGCTGTAGTTCCTTTACACTCCATGGTGCCTAATCCTTATACTCTATTGTCTGAAATTTCCAAATGAGCCAAATATTTCTCAGTAATTGATTTAAAAGATGCCTTCTATTCAGTCCCTTTGGAGGAGGAAAGTCAATTTCTATTTGCCTTTGAAGATCCTAGCAGCCAGCTTCTCAGTTAACCTGGCCAGTTTTGCCCCAGGGATTTCATGACAGTCCTCACTATTTGGACAAAGTTTGTCACAGTATCTACAAAACTTTAATAGCTCCAAAGCAGTGGTACTACAGTATGTAGATGATATTCTGCTCTGTGCTAAGACAGAGGAAGCTTGTTCACAAGTCTCAGATTTCTTAAACTTTCTGGCAGGCTGCGGTTACAAGGCATCAAGAGAACATGCTCAGCTTTGTCAACAATCGGTTAGATATCTGGGCCTAATAATATCAAAATGGACTAGGGACATAGGCTCTGAGAGAATTAAACTGTACTAAATCACCCCTTACCTATGACTTTAAGATATTTGAGAAGATTTTGGGGAATCACAGGCTACTATCACATTTGGATTCCGGGTTATGGGGAACTTGCCTAACCTTTACATAAATTTACAGCTGAAACTCAGCAGGCCCAAACGGACAAACTGGTTTGGTCTTCAGATACTCAAAAGGCTTTTAAGGTTCTTCAGACTGCTCTTGGGCAAGCTCCCACTTTGAGCTTACCCACAGAGTCAGAATTTTGTTTGTCACTGAAAGAAAAGGTATGGCACTGGGAGTTTTGACACAACTCCAAGGGCCTTACCACTAACCTATTGCTTATCTAAGCAGAGAAGTAGGCGTAATTTCACGTGGGTGGCCCCACCGTCTAACAGTAATTGGGGCAACACTTTATTAACAGCTGAAGCTTTATAAATAATTAATGGATGAAATCATACAGTATTGACTTCTCATGATATGAATGGAATCTTAAATTCTAAGATTAATATTTGGATGACAGACAATAGGCTTCTTAAATATCAGTCATTGTTGTTAGAAGGACCAGTAACTAAGCTTAAAGTTTGTGGAAAATTAAATCCTGCCACTTTCCTTCCTGAAAAGGAAAATGAAACATCTGGTCATGATTGTTCCCAATTTCTAACTTTAAGCTATACAGCTTGGGAAGATCTAATGGATACCTCATTAGACAATCCTGACATGGAAATATTTACAGATGGCAGTTCATTTGTTCGGGATGGAAAGTGTAAAGCAGGTTACCCCGTGGTGAAAGCTGAACAGGTTTTAGAAGCAAAATCTCACCCCCAGGAAACTAGTGCTCAATTAGCAGAGCTTATGGCTCTGACTCGAGCTCTAGAATTAATCAAAGGGCATCAAGTAAATATCTACATTGATTCTAAGTATGCTTATTTGACTTTACATGCTCATGCTGCAATATGGAAAGAAAGACAGTTTAAAATAGCAACAGGCGAACCTATTAAGCATTTTAGAGAGATCTAGATACTTTTAACTGCTATATATTGTCCTAAAGAAATAGCTGTTATGCATTGCAAAGAGCACAGCAGGGATGGGAGTAAAGTAGCTGAAGGTAATCAGCTGGCTGACTGTCAAGCCAGAAAAGCAACACTTTCACTACAGACACCTATGATCTGGACAGATCCTGTGGAACAGGACAAACCACAATATACTGAGGAAGTATTAGAAAGATATGAGAAAAGAGGAGCAAAGATTACTGATAAAGGATGGTTATAGTCTGAGGATGGACAATTAATAATTCCTGAAAATGCTCAATGGAAAATTCTTAAGGGTTTACACCAGAGTTTTCATTTAGATGTAGAAAGTTCTTACCAGATGGTTTCTCATTTATTTGAAGGTAAAGATGTAATAAAAACTTTAAAGAATATTATAAAAAGATCTGAGGTTTGTCAGAAAAATAACCCAAAGACTGAAAAGATAGCAAAATCTGGATTACAAAGAAGTGGAAATCATCCTGTAGAGGACTGGGAAATTGATTTTACTTATATGCCAAAAGCTAATGGCTATTTTTGATTACAAGTTTGGGTGGATACTTTTACTGGATGGATTGAGGCTTTTCCCTGTCATAGTGAACAAGCTAAGGAGGTTAGAAAGATTCTAATCCATGAAATTATCCCTAGATTTGGGCTGCCACGGAGCCTTCAGAGTAACAATGGCTCCACCTTTAAAGCTGCTGTAACTCAGGGCATATCTAAAGCCGTAGAAATAGAATATCACTTACACTGTTCCTGGAGACCCCAATCTTCAGGAGAGGTGGAAAAGGCTAATGACATTATCAAATCAAAAGATATCTGTGCAAGTTAACTCAAGAGATGCAGGACAATTGGATTAAAATTCTACCCATAGCTTTAATGAGGGCTCAGCTTGCCCCCCAAAAGGAGGGACTGTCCTCCTTTGAATGTGTTTATGGAAAGCCTTTCTTATGCACAGACATTGTTATAGACCCTGAAGCCTTGGAATTAACTAATTATGTAACTCAGCTCTCAGCTTTTCAACAAGCATTAACAGAACTTCAGGAGATGACTCCTGACCCAGCCTCTGAGTCAAGCAAGCTTCTGTTTGAACTGGGAACCGAGGTTCTGATAAAAACTTTGGGATCTGGGGGCTCATCCCTAGATCCCCTCTGGGAAGGCTCTTACTGTTATGCCTGTGCGTCCAAATCCCCCGACTGAGAGAGACAAGACCACCACGACAATGCAAAAGCAAAAAGGGAATTTATTTCTGACTCAAGCCAGGGCCCTTGGTGCTTCCCATGCAGTGGAGCAGAGCAAGAGCCCTGACTGTTGGGGAAGGGTGATATTTATAGAGTACAGACAAAGGCAGAGGGTTGGTGAACGCGGATTGGGGGAATCAATCTCTAAGGCATCTTGTTATCTTCGGATTGGCTGATTTCAAATTTTTTTTTCATCTTGTCCCTGATTGGTTATGGGTTGGCGCCAGTGGGACTTTTCTGGGGTGTGATTTCTAAGGAACTATGACTCAGCTCCTCTCCAGGTATCCGAAGCTTAGGACTACTTATCTTTTAGAAGCCTGTCATGGCTACTGTCTGGCCACTACACTTACGAGGTTATTCTTTCTTCTCCCACAGCTGTCAAAGTGCCAGGAATTGATTCGTGGGTACATCACACTTGAGTTAAGAGATGGTACCCTGACCAGAACTAATTGGCATCATTTTATGTCTTTACTTTCTATGCTCTGACTTTGTACTTTTCAGATGGGCCTAATAATCCATGTGAGCCTACTGCTGATTCCAAAAATCCTGAGTCTGCCATTTGACCCTCAAGACAATGCTTTCCTGTCCTGGGCTCATTCCTATGCTGCATTCCACAATCTTCTAATTGCTGGGTCTGCAGAGCACTCCCCTACTCACTAAATGAAGACTCCCCATGGTGGATTTCTCCACTTAAAGGACTTTCTTCTACTCTGTGATAACACCTAACAATCCTAAAATGGACTGATATAACTATGGAGATAATGTAACTTTTAATTTTGATTAGATTTTAACTTGGTTTAATGACTATTTTGACTTATATCTGTAACTGTAAAATAGGCTTTGTTTCTAACCGCCTGAAAGCTTTTAAGTTAAAAATGATTTTCCAAGTTCCTACTGTTGTAGCCACTCGTTTTCTGATAAAAACTTTGGGATCTGGGGGCTCATCCCTAGATCCCCTCTGGGAAGGCTCTTACTGTTATGCCTGTGCGTCCAAATCCCCCGACTGAGAGAGACAAGACCACCACGACAATGCAAAAGCAAAAAGGGAATTTATTTCTGACTCAAGCCAGGGCCCTTGGTGCTTCCCATGCAGTGGAGCAGAGCAAGAGCCCTGACTGTTGGGGAAGGGTGATATTTATAGAGTACAGACAAAGGCAGAGGGTTGGTGAACGCGGATTGGGGGAATCAATCTCTAAGGCATCTTGTTATCTTCGGATTGGCTGATTTCAAATTTTTTTTTCATCTTGTCCCTGATTGGTTATGGGTTGGCGCCAGTGGGACTTTTCTGGGGTGTGATTTCTAAGGAACTATGACTCAGCTCCTCTCCAGGTATCCGAAGCTTAGGACTACTTATCTTTTAGAAGCCTGTCATGGCTACTGTCTGGCCACTACACTTACGAGGTTATTCTTTCTTCTCCCACAGCTGTCAAAGTGCCAGGAATTGATTCGTGGGTACATCACACTTGAGTTAAGAGATGGTACCCTGACCAGAACTAATTGGCATCATTTTATGTCTTTACTTTCTATGCTCTGACTTTGTACTTTTCAGATGGGCCTAATAATCCATGTGAGCCTACTGCTGATTCCAAAAATCCTGAGTCTGCCATTTGACCCTCAAGACAATGCTTTCCTGTCCTGGGCTCATTCCTATGCTGCATTCCACAATCTTCTAATTGCTGGGTCTGCAGAGCACTCCCCTACTCACTAAATGAAGACTCCCCATGGTGGATTTCTCCACTTAAAGGACTTTCTTCTACTCTGTGATAACACCTAACAATCCTAAAATGGACTGATATAACTATGGAGATAATGTAACTTTTAATTTTGATTAGATTTTAACTTGGTTTAATGACTATTTTGACTTATATCTGTAACTGTAAAATAGGCTTTGTTTCTAACCGCCTGAAAGCTTTTAAGTTAAAAATGATTTTCCAAGTTCCTACTGTTGTAGCCACTCGTTCTGGGAAACAAACTCACTCAGAAGGACAATGCAGATAGTGGAGTGCAGTTTATTACACCGGTGGGCCCAAGGCAGAGTCTCCTCTTAGCCAAGGACCCCAACCAGCATTTGTGAAAATCTTTTTTACCCCATGGGTACGTGTCTGAACCCACCACTCCAAATTCCTTGAGACTTACATAAACCAAGAAAAATACAATCCCAATAACCCCATCATTCATGTGCTATGTGCTTATATGTTCAAACAGTCAAACAATTAGCCAATAATCAATAAACCTGAGGTTACACTCCGACAGATACAGAAAAATTTATGGCCTGTCTGGAGGAAGGGCTAATTAGTGTATGTTTTCTCTTAGGTGATGAATAACCTAGATATGATCTTCAAGGTTCCCCAGTCTGGAGGGGGTCTTATCTTTCTGTTGTTGTTTTCATAGGCACTAAACACAGAATTCAGAGTGCACTGGAAAGGTGGCTGAGCATGATCAGCATGAACAGGCCTAAGATGGAGTCCAGGCCCTATGAATTTTTTCTTCACTACAAGTACCACAGCCTCCTCCAAATATTACTTGGAACCCCTGGATCAGAAACCCTCAATATGAGAATATTCCCCTCAATAGAAGAATATGTTGTCTCACCAAATTAGGGACAACACCCTTTATCAGCTCAGAAGCAGTTGTGGAATGAGAATGATGCCCTTTTTCCTAGGCAACATAATTCTCCTAAAAGAAAAGGGGGGAATGAGAGAGTCAATTCCTAGGCAGATTAATAACAAGTCCAGGGTCTCCAAGGAGGAGAAAGGGATCTGGGGCTCTCAAAGTGGAGTTTGGGAGTCTGGTATTCTCAAGGAGGAGAAAAGGACAAACTTTTTTTTTCCCCTCTACATTCCTCGAAAGTGAAAGTGAAAGTGAAGTCGCTCACTTGTGTCCCACTCTTTGCGACCCCATGGACTATAGCCTACCAGGCTCCTCCCTCCACGGGATTCTCCAGGCAAGAGTACTGGAGTGGGTTGCTACATTCCTTAGTCTTAGTCAATTACATAACTTAGTTTAAACTCTGTACTAGGGATTATACAACAACAATGTATCTGGCTGGAGGACAGTTTCTCCTTCCTGAAAATCTACTGACTAATCCTGATATCTAGAATGTATATTGTGGGAGTGGGTCTGGAGGATCTTTCTATTGTTAAATTCTAATCTTATTATCCTAAAATGTAAATTGTGAGAGTGGGTCTGGTAAAAATTTCACAAACTTTAGACATTCATTTTATTCATTGTAATAACTAATTAAAAGGTATATAGCTCCATTGCTAACACTAGCAAGGGGGTACTCTTTTTGTCCCCTTCTAATGTCTATGTCAGAAGCTTTCTCTGTCTTTCATACTTCAATAAAACTCTTGCACAAAATCTCTGAGCAAACAAGCCTCGTCTCTGGCCCCAGATTGACTTCTTCTCTTCCAGAGGCCAAGAATCCCAGCATCTTTTCATGAGTCAGCAACAACTTTTCAACATACACTAGGAGGGTCACAGCCCGAGATCACCTTCTCAGAGGAGATACATGACAACATCTGGAACTGTGCCCTTGCAACATACCTGGGGAAAAGGTGGCAGGGACTGGGGAGGTGCATAAGATGCACGGCTAACCTGGGACAGTGAGCTTACCAAGCACCTGGTCACCTTAGTGGCTTGGACCCAGAAAGGGTAAAAACTGCACAGCTCATCTGGGTCTGTTCCCTTGTGGACCACCAGAGACCCCGAGCACATAGACATGGGAAGTGCATGCAATGCAGGGCCCACTTGGCACAGTTCCTTTGCAGAGTGGGCTGGAGTCTGTGCAGTGTGGACCCATGAAGTACATACTGCCTTGGGTTGAGGCAAACCCAGTGTGATATATCCACTGTGAGCACTCCCCACACAAGCCAGCAGTATTTATTTGCAGTGTCCCTCCCTCCCCACAGCACAGCTGAACAAGTGAGGCTAAATAAGTGTTCACCTTTTCATCCTCATGTCAGGGAAGAAATTAGACACTGAAGAGACTTGCAAATAAAGGAAGAAAAAATAAACAAAGAAGGGGGAACTGTCCCCAAAGTGACAGGCACAACAGATTAAAACCCTGCAGTTAAGGGTGAAATTGTGCATTTCAGGGGCAACTATAGACCTTGAGAAAAAGTGCAAGCCAGAAGGAACTATCTGGCTTGATGTTGAACTGCCCCCACCATTGTCCAAAACAGCACCAAAGAAAGTCCTAGATATATTTTTACTTTTATCACTTATCAATTAAAAAAATTAATTCCATATTACTCTAACTTTTGTTTTTATATCCTAATGATACCTTTAAAAAATACTGTTTTTAAAAAACAAATCCCATATATATTTTCCATTATTGTGATCAATTTAGTTTTGTATTTTGTATTGTATCTTTGGGACCTTAACCTCTATTCTAGGTTTTTAGTATCTGCTTTTTGATATTTGTTATCAATTTTGTACATTTAAGAATCTAATCTTTAGTATCCATTTTCACTTAGGGATTTGATGACTGGTATGATTGTTCTCGAGTAACAGGCAAATTTAGAGCCATATGGAATGAAGCAGAGCAAAGACTAATAGATTTTTGTCAAGAAAATGCACGGGCCATAGCAAACACCCTCTTCCAACAACACAAGAGAAGACTCTACACATGGACATCACCAGATGGTCAACATTGAAATCAGATTGATTATATTCTTTGGAGCCAAAGATGGAGAAGCTCTATTCAGTCAACAAAAACAAGACCAGGAGCTGACTGTGGCTCAGATCATGAAGTCTTTATTGCCAAATTCAGACTTAAACTGAAGAAAGTAGGGAAAATTGCTACATCATTCAGGTATGACCTAAATCAGTGGAAGTGAGAAATAGATTTAAGAGCCTAGATCTGATAGATAGAGTGCCTGATGAACTATGGAATGAGGTTCATGACATTGTACAGGAGACAGGGATCAAGACCATCCCCAAAGAAAAGATACACAAAAAAGCAAAATGGCTGTCTGAGTTGACCTTACAAATAGCTGTGAAAAGAAGAGAAGTGAAAAGCAAAGGAGAAAAGGAAAGATATAAGCATCTGAATGCAGAGTTCCAAAGAATAGCAAGAAGAGATAAGAAAGCCTTCTTCAGCAATCAATGCAAAGAATAGAGGAAAAGAACAGAATGGGAAGGCCTACAGATCTCTTCAAGAAAGTTAGAGATACCAAGAGAATATGTCATACAAAGATGGGCTCGATAAAGATCAGAAATGGTATGCACCTAACAGAAGCACAAGATATTAAGAAGAGGTGGCAAGAATACACAGAAGAACTGTACAAAAAATAGCTTCACGACGTGGATAATCATGATGGTGTGATCACTCATCTAGAGCCAGACATCCTGGAATGTGAAGTCAAGTGGGCCTTAGAAAGTATCAGTATGAACAAAGCTAGTGGAGGTGATGGCATTCCAGTCAAGCTATTTCAAATCCTGAAAGATGATGCTGTGAAAGTGTTGCACTCAATATGCCAGCAAATTTGGAGAACTCAGCAGTGGCCACAGGACTGGAAAAGCTCCGTTTTCATTCCAATCCCAAAGAAAGGCAATGCCAAAGAATGCTCAAACTACCGCACAATTGCACTAATCTCACACGCTAGTAAAGGAATGCTCAAAATTCTCCAAGCCAGGCTTCAGCAATATGTAAACCATGAACTTCCAGATGTTCAAGCTTTTTTTAGAAAAGACAGAGGAACCAGAGATCAAATTGCCAACATCTGCTGGATCATGGATAAAGCAAGAGAGTTCCAGAAAAACCATCTATTTCTGCCTTCTTGACTATGCCAATGTCTTTGGCTGTGTGGATCACAATAAACTTTGGAAAATTCTGAAAGAGATGGGAATACCAGACCACCTGACCTGCCTCTTGAGAAATCTGTATGCAGGTCAGGAAGCAACAGTTAGAACTGGACATGGAACTGGGCTGGGATGGTGGTGAGGAAAACAGGAACAGGAATGACTATTGTTGGTTACCAGAGGTTCTTTGGGGGATATTGAAATGTTCTAAAATTATTATTGTGGTTATGGTTGCACAACTCTGTGTATATACTAAAAAAAATAAAACTGAGCTGACAGTGAAAAAAAAAAACAAACAAAAAAACCCAAAATCATTGCAGATGGTGATTTCAGCCATAAAATTAAAAGACACTCCTTGGAAGAAAAGTTATAACCAACCTAGATAGCATATTTAAAAGCAGAGACATTACTTTGCCAACAAAGGTCTGTCTAGTCAAGGCTATGGTTTTTCCTGTGGTCATGTATGGATGTGAGAGTTGGACAGTGAAGAAAGCTGAACGCTGAAGAATTGATGCTTTTGAACTGTGGTGTTGGAGAAGACTCTTGAGAGTCCCTTGGACTGCCAGGAGATCAATGAGCTCCTTCTGAAGGAGATCAGCCTTGGGATTTCTTTGGAGGGAATGATGCTGAGGCTGAATCTCCAATACTTTGGCCATCTCATGAGAAGAGTTGACTCACTGGAAAAGACTCTGATGCTGGGAGGGATTGGGGGCAGGAGGAGAAGGGGACGACAGAGGATGAGATGGCTGGATGTCATCACTGACTCAATGGACATGAGTCTGAGTGAACTCTAGGAGTTGGTAATGGACAAGGAAGCCTGGTTTGCTGCGATTCTCGGGGTCGCAAAGAGTCGGACATGACTGAGCAACCGAACTGAAATGAACTTTATTGCTCTCTCCTCTTTTGACTGTCCTTTTTCTCCTCCTGGTCAGCTCTGACTTCTTCCTTCCTCTTTTCAACTCTGTGAATGTCTCTGGGGGCTCCTTGCTATGAAGAGTTGTTTCACCACTCACTTAGGGGCTTTATCTTCTGTGCACTATGGATGGAGAAATCTCGATGCTACTGTAAGAGGAAGACTGAAACCCAGAGGCAGGAGGCTCACCTTCAGAAGTTTATAACATTAGAGAACTCCTGAATCCAGTGAACATTAATAAGCAAGGCCCCACCCAGAAGTCTCCATACCTACACTGAAACGAAGCTCCACCGAAGAGCCAACAACTTCCATTGAAAAATATATCATGATAATTCTCCAGCAAAACAGGAACACAATCCTGAACTTTAAAAGACAGGCTGCCCAAAGCCATACCAAATCCATAGACACCCACAGAACTCACTACTGGACACTTTATAGCACTCCAGAGAAAAGATATCAAGCTCCACCCACCAAAGCACAGATA
Source organism: Litocranius walleri (assembly GCA_006410535.1). Taxonomy (NCBI): domain Eukaryota; kingdom Metazoa; phylum Chordata; class Mammalia; order Artiodactyla; family Bovidae; genus Litocranius; species Litocranius walleri. The sequence goes on along the minus strand of SJYG01000412.1, from coordinate 1,384,825 downwards.
CAAGTTTCTCCATTCAAAAAACCTTGACAAGACATTTGTAAAACCCCATTCACAGAGAGAAAACTCCACAATTAAGACACACCATGATATTCCAGCCTTCAGAGAAGGCATCCCTAATACAGCAATTTAAACAAAACGAAAAGGCAGGAAAAAGTTCCCCAGGTGAAGGAACATGATAAAAATGAAACAAAAAAGGAAGAGATAAGGAGTCTACCTGAAAAAGAATTCAGAATAATGATAGTAAAGATGATCCAAAATCTTGAACACCAAATAGAATGAAAGATAAATAAACTAGAAACAAAGATTTAAATGATGTAAGAAATGTTTAACAAGGAGCTAGAAGAAATGAAGAAGAGTCATCAATAATGAACCGTGTAATAACTCATATTAATAACACTCTGGAGGGAATCAGCTGTATAATAACAGAGGCAGAAGAGAGGATAAGTGAGGTAGAAGATAGAATGGTGGAAAAAAAATGAAACAGAGAGACAAAAAAAGAAAAAGAATAAAAAGAAATAAGGACCACCTCAGAGACCTCTGGGACAATGTTAAATGTCCCAACATTAAAACCATATGTGACCCAGAAGAAGATGACAAAAAGAAAGGGTATGAGAAATTACTGAGGAGATAATAGCCAAAAACTTTCCTAAAATGGGAAAGATAATAGCCACCCATGTCCAAGAAACCCAGAAAGTAAGTCTCAAAAAGATCAACCTAAGGCAAAACATTCCAAGACAAAACTAACAAAAATTAAACACAAAAAGCAAATATTAAAAGCAGCAAGGGAAAAACAATAAATAACACACAAGGAGATCCTCATAAAGATAACAGCTGATCTTATAGAAACTCTTCAGGTCAGAAGGGAATGGCAGGATATACTTAAAGTGATGAAAGAGAAAAACCTACAACCAAGATTACTCTACCCAGCAAGGATCACTTTCAGATATGAAGGAGAAATCAAAAGCTTAACAGACTAGTAAAAGCTGACATAATTCAGCACCACCAAACCAGCTCTTCAACAAATGCTGAAGGATCTTCTCCAGACAGGAAACACAGGAAAGGTTTATAAAAATGAACTCAAAACAACAAAATAAATGATAATGGGATCATACTTATCAATAATTGTCTTAAATGTAAGAGGGTTAAATGCTCTGACCAAAAGACAAAAACTAGTCAAATGGACACAAAAACAAACCCCCTATATTTGCTGTCTATAAGAGACTCACGTCGAACCTACAAACTGAAAATTGTGGGGGGCAGGGGGTAGGCATGGGAAAAGATATTTCATGCAAATGGAGACCAAAAGAAAGCAGGAGTAGCAATACTCCTATCAAATATAATACACTTTGAAATAAAGACTGTGATAAGAGACAAGAAGGACCCTATATAATGCTCCAGGGGACTATATAACAATTATAAGTATATAAGTACCCAACAATGTAACACCACAATATGTAAGGCAAATGCTAAAAAGTGTGAAAGGGGAAATTACCAGTAACACAATAATAGTGGAGGCCTTCAATATCCAACTCACACCTATGGATAGATCAACCAAACACAAAATTAGCAAAGAAACAAAAGCTTTAAATGATACAATTGACCAGTTAGACCTAATTGATATCTACAGTGCATTCCACCCCAAAGCAACATATTTCACCCTTTTCTCAAGTACACAAGAAATATTTTCCAGGATAGGTCACATCCTGGGACATGAATTTAACCTTGGCAAATTTTTAAAAATTGAAATAATTTCAAACACGTTTTATGATCACAATGGGGTAAAATTAGATATTGAATACAGGGGAAAAAACTATAAAAAAAAAACAAAATTATGGAGGCTAAGCAACAGGCTTCACAGTAACCAAAAGATCATGGAAAAAATTTAAAAAGGGAAATCAAAATATGCATAGAAATAAATGAAAATAAAAACACAACAACCTGAAATCTATGGGATTCAGTAAAAGCATTGCTTAGAAGAAGGTTGATAGCAATGCAAGCCTACCTCAAGAAAAAAGAGAAACATCAAATAAACAACTTAAATTTATACCTAAAGCATCAAGAAAAAAAAAAAAGAATTCCAAGGTTACTAGAAGGAAAAAAATCATAAAAATCAGAGCAGAATAAATGGAAAAGAAATGAAGGAGACTAAAGCAAAAACCAATATCACTAAAAGCTGGTTTTTTGAGAAGATAAATAGAATAGACAAATAGTTTAGCCAGATTTACCAAGAAAAAAAGGGAGAAGAAAATCAGTAAAATTAGAAATGACAATAGACAAATCACAATAGACAACACAGAAGTACAAAAGATCATGAGACTACTATGAGCAATTATATGACAATAAAATGGACAACTTAGAAGAAATGGACAAATTCTTTAAAAAGTATAACCTTCCAAACAGAACCAGGGAGAAACAGAAAGTCTCAACATACCCATCAGAAGAATAGAAATCGAAACTGTAATAAAAAAAATCTTCCAACAAACAAAAGCCCAGGAAGATTGCTTCATAGGTGAATTCCCCCAAGAATTTAGAGAAAGGCTAACACCTATACTACTCAAACTCTTCTAGAAAATTACAGAGGATGGCAAGATCTGAAATTCATTCTATGAAGCCACCATCACCCTGATATCAAAACCAGAGAAAATATGAAAAAACACATAAAACAGCAGGCCAATACCACTGATGAACATAGATGCAAAAATCCTCAACAAAACTTTTGCAAACAGAATCAGACAACATATTAAGCAGATCATACATCACGACCAAGCAGGCTTTATTGCAGGGATGCAAGGATTTTTCAGTATTCACAAATTAATTAATGTGATAGATCACATTAACAAATTGAAACATAAAAACCATATGATTATCTCAATAAATGCAGAGAAAGCCTTTGACGAAATTCAACATCCATTTGTGATAAAAACTATCCAGAAAGCAGGCATACAAGGAACATACCTCAACATAATAAAAGACATATATGATGAACCCACAGCAAATATTACCCTCAATGGTGAAAATTAAAAGTCTTTCCTCTAAAATCAGGACAAGGGTGCCCATTCCCACCACTACTATTCGACATACTTTTGGAAGTCCTAGCCACAGCAAGCAGAGAAGAAAAAGAAATAAAAGGAATCCAGATTGGAAAAGGAAACGTACAACCCTCATCGTTTTCAGATGACATGATCCTCTACATAGAAAGTCTTAAAGACTCCACCAGAAAATTACTGCTGCTGCTGCTGCTGCTAAGTCACATCAGTCATGTCTGACTCTGTGCAACCCCAGAGATGGCAGCCCACCAGGCTCCCCTGTCCTTGGGATTCTCCAGGCAAGGACAATAGAGTGGGTTGCCATTTCCTTCTCCAATGTATGAAAATGAAAATTGAAAATGAAGTTGCTCAGTCATGTCCGACACTTAGTGACGCCATGGACTGCAGCCTACCAGGGTCCTCTGTCCATGGGATTTTCCAGGCCATAGTACTGGAGTGGGTTGCCATTGCCTTCTCCAGAAAATTACTAAAGCTAGCCAATTAATCTGGTAAAGTTGAAAAATATAAAATTAATACACAGAAATCCTTTGTACTCATATACACCAACAATGAAAAAACAGAAATTTAGAAATATCCCATTCACCATTGCAACAAGAAAATAAATTACTTAAGAATAAATTTACCTAAAGAAACAAAAGATCTAAATATAGTAAACTATAAGACAGTGATGAAAGAAATCAAAGATGACACAAATAAATAGAGAAACATACCATGCCTATGGATTAGAAGAATCAATGTAGCAAAAATGAGTATACTACACAAAGCAATCTGTAGATTCAATGAAATCCCTATCAAACTACCAATGATATTTTTCACAGAACTAGTGCAAATAATTTCACTATTAGTATGGAAACACAGAAAACTTCAAATAGTCAAAAGCAATTTTGAGAAAGAAGAATGGAATGGGCAAAATCATCCTGCCTGAATTCAGACTATATTACAAAGCTACAGTCATCAAGACAGTATGGCACTGGCACAAAAACAGAAATATAGATCAATGAAACAAAATGGAAAGCCCAGAGATAAATGCACAAACCTATGGACAACTTATCTTGGACAAAGGAGGCAAAAATATACAATGGAGAAAAGACAATCTCTATAACAAGTGGTGCTGGGAAAACTGGTGAGTCATGTGTAAAAGAATGAAACCATAATATTTTCTAACACCATACACAAAAATAAACTCAAAATGGATTAAAGATCTAAATGTGAGACCAGAAACTATAAAACTCTTAGAGGAAAACATAGGCAGAACATTCTCTGACATAAATTACAGCAAGATCCTCTATGATCCATCTTCCAGAGTAATGGAAATAAAAATAAACAAATGGGACCTAATTAAGCTTAAAAGCTTTTGTACAACGAAGGGAATTATGAGCAAGGTGAAAAGGCAACCTTCAGAATGAGAGGAATAATAGTAAATGGAGCAACTGACAAAGGATTAATCTCCACAATATACAAGCAACTCATGCAGCTCAATAAAAGAAAAATGAACAATACAATCTAAAATTGAGCCATACATTTTTTAAAATTAATTTATTTATTTTTTTAATTACAATACTGTATTTGTTCTGCCATACATTGACATGTATTAGCCACAGGTGAACACAATCTCCCAATGCCGAAGCCCCTTCCCACCTCCCACCCCACACCATCTACCTGAATCATCCTGTGCACCAGCCCCATGCATCCTGCATCCTGCATTGAACATTGGTTGGCGTTTCGTTTCTTACATGATAGTATACGTTTCAATGCCATTCTCCCAAACCATCCCACCCTTTCCCTCTCCTCCAGAGTCCAAAAGTCCGTTCTATACCTCTGTGTCTCTTTTGTTGTCTCACATATAGGGTCATCATTACTATCTTCTAAATTCCATATATATGTGTCAGTATACTGTATTGGTGTTTTTCTTTCTGGCTTACTTCACTCTGTATAATCGGTTC
>SJYG01000412.1:1348893-1379298 GCA_006410535.1 Litocranius walleri | reverse complement strand
CTCCCACCTCCCACCCCACACCATCTACCTGAATCATCCTGTGCACCAGCCCCATGCATCCTGCATCCTGCATTGAACATAGATTGGCGTTTCGTTTCTTACAAGATAGTATACGTTTCAATGCCATTCTCCCAAACCATCCCACCCTTTCCCTCTCCTCCAGAGTCCAAAAGTCCGTTCTATACCTCTGTGTCTCTTTTGTTGTCTCACATATAGGGTCATCATTACTATCTTCTAAATTCCATATATATGTGTCAGTATACTGTATTGGTGTTTTTCTTTCTGGCTTACTTCACTCTGTATAATCGGTTCCAATTTCATCCATCTCATTAGAACTGAGTCAAAACTGACATGAATCAGCAATGGATGCACAAGTGTCCTCTTATCCTGAACCTCCCTCCCACCACCATAATCAGTTTAGTTTTGTCGCTCAGTCATAACTGACTCTTTATGTCCCCATGAATTGCCGCACTCCAGGCTTCCCTGTCAATCATCAACTCCTGGAGTTCACTCAAATTCATGTCCGTCAAGTCGGTGATGCCATCCAGCCAATTCATCCTCTGTCATCCCCTTGTCCTCCCGCCCCCAATTCCTCCCAGCATCAAAGTTTTTTCCAGTGAGTCAACTCTTCGCATGAGGTGGCCAAAGCACTGGAGTTTCAGCTTCAGCGTCAGTCCTTCTAATGAACACCCAGGACTGATCTACTTTAGGATGGACTTGTTGGATTTCCTTGCAATCCAAAGGACTCTCAAGAGTCTTCTCCAACATCACAGTTCAAAAGCATCAATTCTTTGAAACTCAGCTTTCTTCACAGTCCAACTCTTACATTTGTACATGACCACTGGAAAAACCATAGGCTTGACTAGATGAACCTTTTTGGCAAAGTAACGTCTCTGCTTTTCAGTATGCTACCTAGGTTGGTTATAACTTTCCTTCCAAGGAGTAAGTGTCTTTTAATTTTATGGCTGCAGTCACCATCTGCACTGATTTTGGAGCCCCAAAAATAAAGTCTGACACTGTTTCCACTGTTTCCCCATCTATTTCCCATGAAGTGATGGGACCGGATGCCATGATCTTAGTTTTCTGAATGTTGAGCTTTAAGCCAACTTTTTCACTCTCTTCTTTCACTTTCATCAAGAGGCATTTTTTTCTGCCATAAGGGTGGTGTCATCTGCATATTGAGGTTATTGAGATTTCTCCTGGCAACCTCGATTCCAGCTTGTGCTTCTTCCAGCCCACTGTTTCTCATGATGTACTCTGCATATAAGTTAAGTATTCAGAGTGACAATATACAGCCTTGATGTACTCTGTTTCCTATTTGGAACCAGTCTGTTGTTCCATATCCAGTTCTAACTGCTGCTTCCTGACCTGCATATAGGTTTCTAAAGAAGCAGGTCAAGTGGTCTGGTATTCCCATGTTTTTCAGAATTTTCCACAGTTTATTGTGATTTACACAGTCAAAGACATTGGCATAGTCAATAAAGCAGAAATAGATGTTTTTCTGGAACTCTCTTGCTTTTTCCATGATGCAGCGGATGTTGGCAATTTGATCTCTGGTTCCTCTGCCTTTTCTAAAACCAGCTTGAACATCTGGAAGTTCACAGTTCACATATTGCTGAAGCCTGGCTTGGAGAATTTTGAGCATTCCTTTACTAGCGTGTGAGATGAGTGCAATTGTGCGATAGTTTGAGCATTCTTTGGCATTGCCTTTCTTTGGGATTGGAATGAAAACTGACTTTTTCCAGTCCTGTGGCCACTGCTGAGTTCTCCAAATTTGCTGGCATATTGAGTGTAACACTTTCACAGCATCATTTTTCAGGATTTGAAATAGTTGCACTGGAATTCCATCACTTCTACTAGCTTTGTTCATAGTGATGCTTTCTAAGGCCCACTTGACTTCACATTCCAGGATGTCTGGCTCTAGATGAGTGATCACACCATCGTGATTATCTGGATCATAAAGCTATTTTTTGTACAGTTCTTCTGTGTATTCTTGCCACCTCTTCTTAATATCTTCTGCTTCTGTTTGGTCCAGACCATTTCCATCCTTTATCAAGCCCATCTTTGCATGAAATGTTCCCCTGGTATCTCTAATTTTCTTGAAGAGATCTCTAGTCTTCCAACATAATATTGTAATTTAATTATTCTCAAATTAAAATAAATTAACTAATTTTGAAAGTGGGCCAAAGAACTAAGCAGACATTTCTTCAAACAAGACATACAGATGGCTATGAACACATTGAAAGACAGTCAACCTCACTCAGTATTGGAGTAATGCAAATCAGATCCACATTGAAGTACCATCTCACACTGGTCAGAATTGCTGCCATCAAAAAGTCTACAAAGGATAAATTTTGGAGAGTATGTGGAGAAAAGAGAACCCTCTAATACTGTTGGTGCAAATGCAAACTGGTACAAGTATTATAAAGAACCGATTCCTGCTCTTTATAATAAAAAAGAAAAGTTTAAAATAAAACTTAAAATACAAAGTGGAGATTCCTTAAAAAATTGGAAATAGAACTGCCATGTGACCCAGCATTCCCACTTTTGGGCATAAACACTGAGGAAACCAGAAATGAAAGAGGTACATATCCAATGTTCATTGCAGCACTGTTTATAATAACTAGGACATGGAAGCAACCTAGATGTCTATCAGCGGATGAATGGATGAGGAACTTATAGTACATATACACAATGGAATATTACTCAGCTATAAAAAGAACACACCTGAGTCAGTCAGTTCTAATGAGGTGGCTTAAACTGGAGCCTATTATACAGAGTGAAGTAAGTCAGAAAGAGAAACACCAATACAGTATATTAAAGCATATATACGGAATTTAAAAAGACAGTAACAATGGTTCTATATGCTAAGCAGCAAAAGAGACAAGAGATGTAAAAACAGACTGTTGGACTATGTGAGAGAAGATGAGAGTGGTATGATTTGAGAGAATAGCATTGAAACATGTATATTACCATGTGTAAAATAGACGACCAATGCAAGTTTGATACCAGAAGCAGGGCACTTAACCCAGAGGGATGGGGTGGAGAGGGCGGTGGGATGAGTTCCAGGATGGAGGGGGGACACATACATACCCATGTCTGATCTATGTCAATCTATGGAAAACCACCAAAGTATTGTAGAGCAATTATCCTCCAAATAAAATAATTTAAGTAAATGACTAAATAAAAGTGTATTATTATTATTATTTGTACTTTTATTCCTTTGTTTGCTTTTCTACTTTTCCTATTGCACTTAATCTTTAATATATATAAATCTTCACCTACCTCTATTTAACTTTGCATATCTATTCTTTCTTTTTCTAATCATATTTAGATTAGATTGTTTTGTTTTAATTGTTTTATTCCCCAGTTGACACTTTGCTTAGCTTTGTTTTCCAGTTTGTGCTTTAGTTAGTTTTGTTCTTAACTGTTGGCCATCATTTTTGGTTTCCTTTGTTTGCTGGCTTTCTCTATTGTATTTTGTTTATTGGGCTGTTTTGGTTTTGTTTATGGGTGTATATGTATGTGCATATATTACATGACTTTACTTATTTGCCTGATTTTGTAATTGGCATTTATCGGGGAGCATGCCTTCTATATCTCACTTTTGTGAATTTGCTTCAGTCCTATTTTATTCCCTATCAAACCACCTGTGGAATCTCTTTTCTTGGCCAGAGATCAAGCAGTGAGCCTTTGGAGTGGGAGCACTGACTCCAATATCCTACACTAATAGATAACTCCTAAACCTAGGGAGTACAAATAGTGAGAACTCTACAAAGGTAATAACTTGCATACAAGGCCTGGCATTACACAACTGTCAGTAGAACCCTGTGCAGGATGCCCCATTCAAACAACAAGCAAGATGTAAATAGAAACCTAATCATCAGCAGACAAGATTACCACCTAACGCAACCCTGCCCATGAGAGGAAGAAAACATAACAACTCACCTCCTCCCACCAGAGTGGAAACACAAATCACACCCTACGTAAAGCTTACACAAAGCACTGTACCAATCTTACAAGGGCAGAAACCAACAGGAAGAAAGAATTTGACTATGAAACCTGGGAAGAGGAGGCTTTAACAATAAGTTTCAAAATAATAAAAAGAGAAATACTGCACAAAGGACAACTTAGAGACATACAAGTCCAAATAAATGAAGAGGAAATAGGCAAACTACCTGAAAAAAGAGTTCAGAATAATAAAAGCAAAAATGATCCAAAACATCAAAAATAGAACAGAGAAAATGCAAGAATCAATTAGCAAAGACCTAGAAGAAATAAATAATAAACACAAGAGACCAGCAACACAATTACTGAAACTAAAAATACTCCAGAAGGAATCAACAGCAGAATATCTGAGACAGAAGAATGAATAAATGACCTGGAAGATGGAATAGTGGAAATAACTACTGAAGAGCAGAATAAAGTAAAAAAAAATAAAAAGAACTGAGGATAGTCTCAGAGACCATTGAGACAATATTAAATGTACCAATATTTGAATTATAGGGTTCCCAGAAGAAGAAAATAAGAAGAAAAAAAAGAGAAATAATTTTAAAAGATTATAGTTGAAAATTTCTACAATCAAGACCAAGAAAAGCAGAATCCTGCACAGGATAAACCCAAGGAGAAACATGCCAAGACACATATTAATCAAACTAACAAAGATTAAACACAGAGAAAGAATATTAAAAGCATCAAGAGAAAAACAAGAAGTAACATACAAGGGAAACCCTATATGTTTAAAAGCTGAGTTTTCAGCAGAAACTCTGCAGGCCAGAAGGCAATGGAATGATATATTTAAAGTATTGAGAGGGAAACATCTACAATCAAGATTACCCTACCTTCAAAGATCTCATTCAAAATTGATGAAGAAGTCAAAAGCTTAACAGAGAAGCAAAAGATAAGAGAATTTAATACCACCAAACCAGCTTTACAACAAATGGTAAAGTGACTGATGTGGTCAGGAAATAAAAGAGAAGAAAAAGATCTACAGAAATAAACCACAAACAATAAAGGTAAAGACCATAGAAATATATATATACATATATATATGCTGCTAAGTCACTTCAGTTATGTCCAACTTTGTGCCACCCCATAGACGGCAGCCCACCAGGCTCCCCCATCCCTGGGGTTCTCCAGGCATGAACACTGGAGTGGGTTGCCATTTCCTTCTCCAATGCGTGAGAGTGAAAGGTGAAAGTGAAGTCACTGAGTCATGTCCAACTCTCAGCGACCCCATGGACTGCAGCCTACCAGGCTCCTCCGTCCATGGGATTTTCCAGGCAAAAGTACTGGAGTGGGGTGCCATTGCCTTCTCAGATATAGCATATATTTGGGTTTTGTTTTTATATCCATTTAATTCATTTACATTTAAAATATATATAAATATTTTACATTTAAAATATATTTTAAATGCAAAATGAATTAAATGTTCCAACAAAAGATACAGATTGGCTGAATGGATATAAAAACAAAACCCAAATATATGCTATTTACAAGAAACCCACTTCAGACATCAAAACACATATAGACTGAAAGTGAAAGGATGGAAAAATATATTCCACACAAATAGAAATCAAAAGAAAGCAGTAGTAGCAATCCTGATATCAGGCAAAATAGACTTTAAAATAAAGAATATTACAAGAGACCATGAATGACACTACATAATGATCAAGGGATCAGTCTAAGAGGAAGACATAACAATTGTAAATATCTATGCACCCAACATAGGAGCATGTCAGTACTTAGGACAAACACTATCAGACATAAAATGAGAAACAGATAGCAACATAATAATAGTAGAAGAGTTTAACATCCCACTTACACATATGGACAAATTATCAAAACAGAAAATTAACAAGGAAATACAAGCCTTAAATGACACATTAGGCCAGCTGGAACTCACTGATAACTTCAGGACATTCCATCCAAATGCAGAATACGCTTTCTTCTCAAGTGTACATGGAACATTCTCCAGGATAGAGCACATCTTGGGTCACAAGTCAAGCCTCAGTAAATTTAAGAAAATTGAAATCATATCGAGCACCTTTTCTGACGACAACACTATGAGACTAGATATCAATTACAACAACAACAACAGAACAAACCCTGTAATAAAACCATAAGCACATGTAGATTAAACAATACATTTCTAAATGGACAGGTTACTGAAGAAATCAAAAGGGAATTAAAAAAATTCCTAGAAACAAATGGCAAATGAAAACAAGACAACTCAAAACCTATAGTATGCAGCAAAAGCAATTCTAAAAGGGATCTTTATAGCAATACAATCCTTCCTCAAGAAATAAGGAAAACACTGACTAGACAACCGAAATTTACACTTAAAAAAATTGGAAGAAGAAGAACAAAAAACCCCAAAGTTAGCAGAAGGAAAGAAATCATAAAGTTCAGAGCAGAAATAATTGAAAAAGAAATGAAAAAAAAATAGTAAAGATTAATAAATCTGAAAGCTGGTTCTTTGAGGAGATAAAATTAACAAAACTTTTAGCCAGGATCATCAAGAAAAAAAGAGAGAAGAATCAAATCAACATAATTATAAATGAAAAAGTAGCGGTTACAACAGATAATGCAGAAATACAAAGAATTATATCAGACTATTATTAGCAACTATAAAGCAAGAAAATAGACAACCTGAAAGAAATGGACAGATTCTTAGAAAAGTTCAATCTTCCAAGACTGAACCAGGAAGAAATAGATATCACAAACAATCCAATTACAAGCACTAAAATTGAGACTGTTATCAAAAATCTCCCACCAAAACAAAAACCTAGGACCAGATGGCTTCACAGGGAAATTTTATCAAATGTTTAGAGAAGAGTTAATGCCTATTCTTCTAAAATTCTTTCAAAATGTTGCAGAGGAAGGTAACATCCAAACTCATTCTATGAGACCACCATCACCCTGATACTGAAGCCATGCAAAGACAACACATAAAAGAAAATTACAGGTCAATATCACTGATGAACATAGATGCAAATATCCTCAACAAAAGTCTAGCAAACAGAATCCAACAGTACATTAAACAGCTCATACACCATGATCAAATCAGGTTTATTCAAAGCGTGCAAGGATTCTTTGATATATACAAATCATTCAATGTGATACACTATATGCCTTTGACAAAATTCAGCACCTATTTATGATAAAAATCTTCAAAAAATGGGCATAGAAGAAACCTATCTCAACACAGTAAAGGCCATATATAATAATCCCACAGTAAACATTATTCTCAGTGGGGAAAAATAGAAAGCATTTCCTCTAAGATCAAAACAAGACAAGGGTGTCCACTCTCATCACTATTATTCAACATAGGTTTGGAAGTCCTAACTGTGGTAATAGGAGAAGAAAAAGAAACAAAAAGGAATACATATTGGAAAAGAAGTAAAACTTTCACTGCAGATGACATGATACTATACAAAGAAAACCTTAAAGATACTATCAGAATAAGAAAGTAGGGAAAACCGCTAGACCATTCAGGTATGATCTAAATCAAATCTCTTATGATTATACAGTGGAAGTGAGAAAGAGATTTAAGGGCCTAGATCTGATAGATAGAGTGCCTGATGAACTATGGAATGAGGTTCATGACATTGTACCGGAGACAAGGATCAGGACCATTCCCATGGAAAAGAAATGCAAAAAAGCAAAATGGCTGTCTGCGGAGGCCTTACAAATAGCGGTGAAAAGAAGAGAGGCGAAAAGCAAAGGAGAAAAGGAAAGATATAAGCATCTGAATGCAGAGTTCCAGAGAATAGCAAGAAGAGATAAGAAAGCCTTCCTCAGAGATCAATGCAAAGAAATAGAGGAAAACAACAGAATGGGAAAGACTAGAGATCTCTTCAAGAAAATTAGAGCTACCAAGGGAACATTTCATGCAAAGATGGGCTCGATAAAGGACAGAAATGATATGGACCTAACAGAAGCACAAGATATTAAGAAGAGGTGGCAAGAATACATGGAAAAACTGTACAAAAAAGATCTTCATGACCCAGCTAATCATGATGATGTGATCACAAATCTAGAGCCAGACATCTTGGAATGTGAAATCAAACGGGCCTTAAAAAGCATCACTACGAACAAAGCTAGTGGAGGTGATGGAATTCCAGTGGAGCTGTTTCAAATCCTGAAAGATGATGCTGTGAAAGTGCTGCACTCAATATACCAGCAAATCTGGAAAACTCAGCAGTGGCCACAGGACTGAAAAAAGTCAGTTTTCATTCCAGTTCCAAAGAAAGGCAATGCCAAAGAATGCTCAAACTACTGCACAATTGCACTCATCTCACATGCTAGTAAAGTAAAACTCAAAATTCTCCAAGCAAGGCTTCAGCAATACATGAACCGTGAACTTCCTGATGTTCAAGCTGGTTTTAGAAAAGGCAGAGAAACCAGAGATCAAATTGCCAACATCCACTGGATCATGGAAAAAGCAAGAGAGTTCCAGAAAAACCATCTATTTCTGCTTTCTTGACTATGCCAAAGCCTTTGACTGTGTGGATCACAATCAACTGTGGAAAATTCTGAAAGAGATGGGAATACCAGACCACCTGACCTACCTCTTGAGAAATCTGTATGTAGGTCAGGAAGCAACAGTTAGAACTGGATATGGAACAACAGACTGGTTCCAAATAGGAAAAGGAGTACGTCAAGGCTGTATATTGTCACCCTGCTTATTTAACTTATATTCAGAGTACATCATGAGAAACGCTGGACTGGAAGAAACACAAGCTGGAATCAAGGATGCCGGGAGAAATATCAGTAACCTCAGATATGCAGATGACACCACCCTTATGGCAGAAAGTGAAGAGGAGCTAAAAAACCTCTTGATGAAGTAAAACAGAGGAGTGAAAAAGTTGGCTTAAAGCTTAACATTAAGAAAACGAAGATCATGGCATCCAGTCCCGTCACTTCATGGGAAATAGATGGGTAAACAGTGGAAACAGTGTCAGCCTTTATTTTGAGGGGCTCCAAAATCACTACAGATTGTGACTGCAGCCATGAAATTAGAAGATGCTTACTCCTTGGAAGAAAAGTTATGACCAACCTAGATAGTATATTCAAAAGCAGAGACATTACTTTGCCGACTAAGGTTGGTCTAGTCCAGGCTATGGTTTTTCCTGTGATCATGTATGGATGTGAGAGTTGGACTGTGAAGAAGGCTGAGCACCGAAGAGTTGATACTTTTGAACTGAGGTGCTGGAAAAGACTCTTGAGAGTCCCTTGGACTGCAAGGAAATCCAACTAGTCCATTCTGAAGGAGATCAACCCTGGGATTTCTTTGGAAGGAATGATGCTAAAGCTAAAACTCCAGTACTTTGGCTACCTCATGCAAAGTGTTCACTCACAGGAAAAGACTCTGAGGCTGGGAGGGATTGGGGGCAGGAGGAGAAGGGGACGACCAAGGATGAGATGGCTGGATGGCATCACGGACTCGATGGACATGAATCTGAGTGAACTCTGAGAGATGGTAATGAACAGGAAGGCCTGGCATGCTGTGATTCATAGGGTTGCAAAAAGTCAGACACGATTGAGTGACTGAACTGAACTGAATTAGTGAATTTAGTAAAGTCACAGGATGCAAAATCAATACACAGAAATCACTTGCATTCCTATATACTAGCAATGAAAAATCAGAAGTGAAAAATTAAGGAATCAATCCTGTTCACCATTGCAACAAAAAGAATAAAATATCTAGGAATAAACCTACCTAGTGAGACAAAGGAACTGTTTACAGAAAAGTATAAAACATGATGAAAGAAATCAAAACTGACATGAACAGAAGGAGGGATATTACAACTTCCTGGGTTTGAAGAATCATTGTTGTGGAAATGTCTATATTACCAAATACAATGTACAGATTCATCTTGCTGCTGCTGCTAATTCACTTCAGTCGTGTCCCACTCTGTGACCCCATAGACAGCAGCCCAACAGGCTCCCCTCTCCCTGGGATTCTCAAGGCAAGAACACTGGAGTGGGTTGCCATTTCCTTCTCCAATGCATGAAAGTGAAAAGTGAAAATGAAGTTGTTCAGTCATGTCTGATGCTTTGTGACCTCATCGACTGCAGCCTATCAGTCTCCTCTGTCCATGACATTTTCCAGGCAAGAGTACTGGAGTGGGGTGCCATTGCCTTCTCAGACAGGTTCATCTTAGTCTCCATCAAATTACCAATGGTAATTTTTCACAGAATTAGAGCAAAAAATTTCACAGTTTATATGGAAACACCAAAGACTCTGAATAGCTCAATCAGTCTTGAGAAAGAAGAATGGAACTGGAGGAATTAACCTTCCCTGACTTCAGATTATACTACAAAGCTGCAGTCATCAAGATAGTATGGTATTGGCATAAAAACAGAAACATAGACCAAAGGAACAAGATAGAAAACCCACAGATAAACACGTGTACCTATGGATACCTTATTTTTGACAAAAAAGGCAAGAATATACAATGAGGAAAAGACAGCCTCTTTGATAAATGGTGCTGGGAAAACTAGACAGCTACATGTAAAAGAATGAAATTAGAACACCTCTTAACACCACATGCAAAGATAAACTCAAAATGGATTAAAGACTTAAACGTAAGACCAGAAACTATAAAAGTCTTAGAGGAAACCATAGGCAGAACACTCGATGACATGAATCAAAGCAAGATCCTCTATGATCACCCCCTAGATTAATAGAAATAAAAACAAAAGTAAACAAATGGGGCCTGATTAAACTTAAAAGCTTTGCACAGCAAAGTAAAATATAAGCAAGATGAAACGACAACCCTCAACATGGGAGAAAATAATAGCAAATGAAACAACTGACAAAGGATTCATTTCCAAAATATACAAGCAGCTCATACAACTCAATGCCAGAAAAGCAAATAACCCAATTAAAAAGTGGGAAAAAGTCCTACATAGACATTTCCCCAAAGAAGACATACAGATGGCTAACAAACACTTGAAAAGATGCTCAACATTGTTCATTATTAGAGAATGCAAATCAAAACCACAATGAGATGTCACCTCACACCTGTCAGATGGCCATCATCAAAAAGTCTACAAAAAACAAATGCTGGAGAGAGTGTGGAGAAAAGGAAATGCTCTTGCACTGTTGGTTGGAATGTAAATTGATATAGCCACTATGGAACACGATATGGCGATTCCTTTAAAAACGAGGAATAAAACCACCATATGACCCAGCAGTGCCACTCCTAGGCATATACCCTAAGGAAACCAAAATTGAAAAAGACACATGTATCCCATTGTTCATTGTAGCACTATTTACAAAGGCTAGAACATGGAAGCACTCCACTCCAGTACTCTTGCCTGGAAAAGCCCATGGATAGAGGAGCCTGGTGGGCTGCAGTTCATGGGGTCACTAAGAGTTGGACACAACTGAAGTGACTTAGCAGCAGCAGCAGCAGGAGCAGCAGCAGCAGCAGAACTTGGAAGCAACCTAGATGCTCATGGACAGATGAATGATAAAGAAGTTGTGGTACATAGACACAATGGAATATTACTCAGCCATAAAAAGGGACACATTTTTGTTAGTTCTGATTAGGTGGATGAACCTAGACCCTATTATACAGAGTGAAGTGAGTAAGAAAGAGAAAGATAAATATCTATCTAATGCATATATATGGAATCTAGGGAAATGGTACTGAAGAATTTATTTACAGGGCAACAATGGAGAAATAGACATACAGAATAGATTTATGGACATGGGGAGAGGAGAGGAAAGGTATGGAAACAGTAATGTGGAAACTTACATTACCATATGTAAAATAGATAGCCAAGGCAAATTTGCTGTATGGCTAAGGCAACTCAAACAGTGCCGGGAGCCAGCGTGAGGAACTCAGCCCATGGCAAAGGTCATGAGGAAGGAGGCTTGGCATACACAAAGGCGTGATCAAGCCTAAAGAAATGCCCTGTTCCCCAGCATATACCCCCCAAACCAGAGTCTACTTACTTTGCTATTTCATGCTCTCACCTACACCTCTGACTTTATGGGGGGCTGTTCCCCACCAGTTCTCTCAGAGAAGGAGTAAATGTGCAGCTCCAAGTCAATAAAAATTCCTGGGCATGACAAGAATGTTTTAACTTATGACCTCTGAAGGTTATCTAGCCTGCCTGTACAGGTTCGTCTGGCCACATGTGATTGTTTACAGCCTCCCAACTGTGACAGGGATGAGATGTTTTAAACTTACTAAAGGCAGATTCTTTTGGGAAGTTAGGAATTATTAGTATAGTGGGTTGGATAGGAATTATATTGGTGAAGGGTTTTTTTCATTTGTTGTGCCAATAATTGCTGCTAATTCCCTGCCCTGGGTGTGATAAGGGTGTCTCAGGTCAAACCTCTCTGCGGGCAAACTAGCTTGTGTGACGGGATTATCCATATTCCTGCCACCACATTATTGTTTACTACCTCTCAACCATAAACAGCACAGAGAGTTGGGAGTATTTTGAGAATCTTAATTAGCATAGGGCTTTTCTCATTGTTGAGTCAATGATTGCCTCCAGGCCTCCATATCCTTAGGCACCTGGGAATATATTAATCAATGTATTTGGAATATAGAAAAGGAAATATAGTAGTTTTTGATGTTAGCAATACTAGACTTTTTGAGTTAATGAATTTTCTCTTTTGTTATAGATCACTGTACTTTTTTATAAATCATTGTGTCCTTGTTATGTAAAAATGTAACTTTATCACTATCTTAAGACTAAATAGATCTTAAGGGGAACACTGGTGAAGGGTTTTCTTTTGTTCGGCTGATGCTTGCTGCTAAATCTCCATATTCCCTGCCCTTATAATGAATATAACTAGCATATAGGAGAAATAAGATCAGTTTCTGGAAAGACTGATTCCCCCATGTCGTTTCTTGCTCTCTGTTTTTCTGGCTGAATTCCCATCTGGAATGTGGGTATCACCAAGCCTGCTAATTTTGCCTGGGCTTCTAGATCGGACCAGGGAGGCCTCAGTGCCTACTCTCCTTCAGGAGAATGGAAAGACACCTGTGGCCTACGTAGGTGGTGATTGGTATTCCACGTAAACCAAGTTATTCAGCCTTTTTTTTCTTCACTAATATTTCCTACTACACTATCCACTTCTAATCTCTCTATATATTTGTAATTAAATAAGTGGTTTCCTAGGACGCCAACTCTGTCTCACCTTCGAATTACCCCAGATCCACCAGGGCTGGACCTCAGCAAAACAGGGGCTCTTTATCAACCTAGAGGAGTGGGATGGGGAGGGAGATGTGAATGAGGTTCAAAAGGGAGGGGATATGTGCAAACCTATGGCTGATTTCATGTTGAGGTTTGACAGAAAACAACAAAATTCTATAAAGCAGTTATCCTTCAATAAGAAAATAAATTAAAAAAAAAACCTAAAGAGGGGAAAAAAAGCTCTCGGACATTCTAATCATATTTCTTTTTGATAGCTGACTGTTCATATTTTGATGCTCCACCAAATCCTCATTCTCAAAACATTTTGGGTTGACCAAAATGTTCATTCGGATTTTATGAACTTTTGGCCAGCCCAGTAATTTCTGTTATTATTTTCAGTGTTGAAACTTCAGAATTATTTTTATGTGTTTCTACATCTCTCCCTGCATTGAACTATTCAATAAGCATTATCAATTTTTCCATTACAATGTTTCTCACATAGCACTCTAGAAACCTAGTTCAATATTTCATAACACATTTATGAAATATAAAAGTATCTCCTAATTGTTTCCTTTATTTCAAGTAATATTTGCTCTAGCACAGTCATTTCCATATAGAAATAAAATAACTCTAAGTACTCAAAGTACTCAAAATGATCCTCTAGATTTCAAGACAGAAAATCATAGATTTGTTTTACATTAATTTGACATCTTAAAAATCAGAAAGAAGCTTCCTTTTACCAATATTTAACATATATGTTGATGCTGGCTTCCAGCTCAATTTATAAGTATATGATTATTTGACAAGGGCTTCCCTGGTGGCTCAGAGGTTAAAGCATCTGCCTCCAATGCAGGAGACCCGGGTTCGATCCCTGGGTTGGGAAGATCCCCTGGAGAAGGAAATGGTAACCCACTCCAGTATTCTTGCCTGGAGAATCCCATGGACAGAGAAGACTGGTGGGCTACAGTCCATGGGGTCATGAAGAGTCGGACACGACTGAGTGACTTCCCATACAGAAATAAAATAACTCTAAGTACTCAAAGTACTCAAAATGGTCCTCTAGATTTCAAGACAGAAAATCATAGATTTGTTTTACATTAATTTGATGTCTTAAAAATTAGAAAGAAGCTTATTTTTTTTAACCAATATTTGACAATATTGGGAGACATATTATCTTGAAGAAAGAGAGGAAGGGCCATAATATGGAGGAGTTGGAGCCTTCACTCTTCATTTTTCTTCAGTTTGCATTAGATATTGTTGTTTATTCATTCCAGTTCAGTTGATTTAAAGACTATATTTTCTATTTTTAAGGAAATAAATGATCAATATTGACCAAAGTCCCTAAAAATATGTTAGATATTGACTTAAAAATATTCACAGTCTAAAAGCAGAGGGTATTTTATTCAGTAAGAAATTTTAGGACTTCAAGTCCAGGAGATAACACCTCAAGTAACCCTGAAAGAATTGCTCTGAGGAGGCGGAGAGAAGAGGAAGCTTATATAGAAGTTTTTCAACAAAGAGTAGCTAGTCTGAATGTCAAGTTTTCTGTAAATTGAAGAAAACCAGATATCCCAAGTTAATCTATGTATGCGCAGATGTAAGAGTCTGGGCTTACTTAAATCATTCCTATGATATGCACCTCAGCTATCCTGGGTCAGTATCCTGTTTTCATATCCTGAATTCTTCAAAACTCACAGTAGGGAGTGGCTAGAGTCTGATTACTGCTCAGTTCAGTTCAGTTGCTCAGTCGTGTCCGACTCTTTGTGACCCCATGAATCGCACCACACCAGGCCTCCCTGTTCATCACCATCTCTCGGAGTTCACTCAGATCCACGTCCATCGAGTCCGTGATGCCATCCAGCCATCTCATCCTCGATCGTCCCCTTCTCCTCCTGCTCCCAGTCCCTCCCAGCATCAGAGTCTTTTCCAATGAGTCAACTCTTCACATGAGGTGGCCAAAGTATTGAAGTTTCAGCTTCAGCATCATTCCCTCCAAAGAAATTCCAAGGCTGATCTCCTTCAGAATGGACTGGTTGGATCTCCTTGCAGTCCAAAGGACTCTCAAGAGTCTTCTCCAGCACCACAGTTCAAAAGTATCAACTCTTTGGTGCTCAGCCTTCTTCACAGTCCAACTCTCACATCCATACATGACCACAGGAAAAACCATAGCCTTGACTAGACGGACCTTAGTCGACAAAGTAATGTATCTGCTTTTGAATATGCTATCTAGGTTGGTCATAATTTTTTTTCCAAGGGGTAAGCGTCTTCTAATTCCATGGCTGCAGTCACCATCTGCAGTGATTTTGGAGCCCACCAAAAATAAAGTCTGACACTGTTTCCACTGTTTCCTCATCTATTTCCCATGAAGTGATGGGACCGAATGCCATGATCTTCGTTTTCTTAATGTTAAGCTTTAAGTCAACTTTTTCTCTCTACTCTTTCACTTTCATCAAGAGGCTTTTTAGCTCCTCTTCACTTTCTGCCATAAGGGTGGTGTCATCTGCATATCTGAGGTTACTGATATTTCTCCCGGCATCCTTGATTCCAGCTTGTGTTTCTTCCAGTCCAGCGTTTCTCATGATGTACTCTGCATATAAGTTAAATAAGCAGGGTGACAATATACAGCCTTGACGTACTCCTTTTCCTATTTGGAACCAGTCTGTTGTTCCATGTCCAGTTCTAACTGTTGCTTCCTGACCTGCATACAGATTTCTCAAGAGGCAGGTGAGGTGGTCTGGTATTCCCATCTCTTTCAGAATTTTCCACAGTTGATTGTGATCCACACAGTCAAAGGCTTTGGCATAGTCAAGAAAGCAGAAATAGATGTTTTTCTGGAACTTTCTTGCTTTTTCCATGATCCAGTGGATGTTGGCAATTTGATCTCTGGCTCCTCTGCCTTTTCTAAAACCAAATTGAACATCAGGGAGTTCACGGTTTATATATTGCTGAAGTCTGGCTTGGAGAATTTTGAGCATTACTTTACTAGCATGTGAGATGAGTACAGCTGTGCAGTAGTCTGAGCATTCTTTGGCATTGCCTTTCTTTGGTATTGAAATGAAAACTGACCTTTTCCAGTCCTGTGTCCACTGCTGCATTTTAGCAGATATTCTTCTTGTTGAGTTCCCTAAAGGCTCACCTGGCCATATTGGAGGGCTGCAATTGCTGATGACTATGACATTCTTGTTTACTGATATGGCAGGAAATATTTCATTTCTCTAAAGATGGAAAATTGTATTAATATTGCAAATACAAATGGATTTTATGAAAATTAAGCATACACTTCTAAAAGTAGCACTTCCTCAGTCTATCACAAGAAAAAAATGACATTAGATCAGATGTAAGAAATTTTCCAAATGTTGCTAACATTAGCAAAAATACTTAAATATATATTTATATCCACTTCTATTAATGATGATGTATATGTGCTTTGAAGTAGTGGCTAGTGCTAATGCAAAGTATCACAATAAGAAATATATTGTAAAATAATATTTATGTCATTTAAATTTCATCCTTATTAAATTTTTGTTTTTGAATGTACTTTATAATATGCACATTTAGCACAACAGGCAATGTATATACTTTCAACCAAATACTTATCTGTATATTAGAAAGTATATAATAATACTTAAATATATATTTATATCCACTTCTATTAATGATGATGTATATGTGCTTTGAAGTAGTGGCTAGTGCTAATGCAAAGTATCACAATAAGAAATATATTGTAAAATAATATTTATGTCATTTAAATTTCATCCTTATTAAATTTTTGTTTTTGAATGTACTTTATAATATGCACATTTAGCACAACAGGCAATGTATATACTTTCAACCAAATACTTATCTGTATATTAGAAAGTATATAATCAAATATTTTTTATTGAGTGTGTGATCAAAAATGAGACCATTGTTCTAGTACATCTTTTGTATCATTTTGATTATGCTTCATGAAATACTATATAAGTTCTGCCACTTCCATGTTAAGAGTCTCCATAACTTTCCCATTGTTATCGAATAAAGTATAACACTTCAGCAAGGCTTCTAGTGTGTAGTTCCAGCTAATCTTTCCACTTTTTTTTTTTTTTGGCCATTTTCCATTAATTGTTTGCATGTTGGAAGTCACCAATTATTAAGCTAGTTCTGCCCCCAAAGACTTTGATAATTTGATGTGCAAGCTATTAAATTACATAGGATTATTTAACTCATTTATCCCATTACCAAAAAGTCATATTTCTCAGAAAATCTGAATTTTCAGTTTGTTTTAAATATCAAAAGATGTGCCAGCCCCAGGCTTTTACTCTTGAATGGCAACAGGAAGATAGAGCTGAGTAACGTATATTCCTTTTGAACTAAACATGTATTCTCCAGGTCCTCACATTTTCAATCTCTCTCTTTTGTCTCTGTCATTCTAAGGCCAAATGTTAATTGATATTTCTCACCAGTTTTGGCTGTGGTAAAACAAAATGCACAAGGATTGTAATGTATTTTAAGAGAAATGGAAGTGTATATATATGTATATGGAAGAGAAGTATTTCCTTTCATCTAGGCACTTGCATCTCTTAACACCTGCTTCTTCTATAAGAAAAACCTATATAATTCAGAATTACATGAAACACATTTAGACTTATTCTTGTGGCTTTATTCATACTGTTTTCTCTACTTGAGAAATTTCTTCTTTATCCTTTATAACTAAAAAATTCATGAAACATCTCTATTTTTTAAAATTATACTTAGATTCTTCAAGTGACCATTCAGTACTTTAACAACTAAAACTTTGCAAGATATTTGTTATGAAACATTGAAGGTCTCACAAAAGTTATAGAAGATCCCAAGTAGTCTTCAGTTCAATTCAGTTCAGTCGCTTAGTTGTGTCTGACTTTTTGCGACCCCATGAACCACAGCATGCCAGGCCTCGCTGTCCATCACCAACTCCCATAGTCCACCCAAACCCATTTCCATTGAGTCAGTGATGGCATCCAACCATCTCATCCTCTGTCATTCCCTTCTCCTCCTGCCGTCAATCTTTCCCAGCCTCAGGGTCTTTACCCTTAAAGAAAAAAAAAAAAAAAAAAAAAAAAAGGAGATCAGTTAAAGAAACAATAAAAACTGTGGTCCAGCTAAATTAAAAAAAAAAAAAAAGATGTGGAAAGGTCATAGATGCCTGAGGTAGAGTTGCTATCTGAAAATTGATCTATAGGCTCCATAGTAAAGGTACATTTGGCCTTAAGCTTTGAAGTGTGACCTTATGCTGCTGCTGCTGCTGCTGCTGCTGCTAAGTTGCTTCAGTCGTGTCCGACTCTGTGCGACCCCATAGACAGCAGCCTACCAGGCTCCCCCATACCTGGGATTCTCCAGGCAAGAACACTGGAGTGGGTTGCCATTTCCTTCTCCGATGCATGCAAGTGAAAAGTGAAAGGGAAGTCACTCAGTCGTGTCAGACTCTTCCCGACCCCATGGACTGCAGCCTACCAGGCTCCTCTGCCCATGGGATTTTCCAGGCAAGAGTACTGGAGTGGGGTGCCATTGCCTTCTCTGGTGTGACCCTGTAGGGAATGCTTACTGATTCTAGCTCAGTGGTCTAGATAACTGCTAGAAATGAAAGAAGTAAATCATTTTTGCAAGAATGGTTCCCCATTTCCATTTAAAATTCCAAACAATTAACAGGTAGTAAAGTTCTATCCATCATAAAAAAAAAAAAGCCATTATTACAAAAAATAATAGTTTTGGCAATTTGAACCAGAGATCTAATTGCCAACATCTGTTGGATGATTGAAAAAGGAATAGAGTTTCAGAAAAACATCTAGTTCTTTTTTATTGATTACACTAAAGACTTTGACTGTTGGCTTCACAATAGACTGTGGAAAATTCTTCAAGAGATGGGAAAAATCTCTTGAATTGCCTTCTGACCTGCCTCCTGAAAAATCTGTATGCAGGTCAAGAAGCATCAGTTAGAATTGGATATGGAACAATAGACTGGTTCCAAATCAGGAAAGGAGTACGTCAAGGCTGCATACTGTTACCCTGCTTGTTTAACTTATGTGCAGAGAACATCATGAGAAATGCTGGGCTGGAAGAAGCACAAGCTAGAATAAAGATTCCTGGGAGAAATATAAATAACCTCAGCTATGCAGATGACACCACCCTTATGGCAGAAAATGAAGAAGAACTAAAGAGTCTCTTGATGAAAGTGAAAGAGGAAAGTGAAAAATTTGGCTTAAAAGTCAACATTCAGAAAACTAAGATCATGGCTTCTGGTTCCATCACTTCATGGGAAATAGATGGGGAAACAGTGGAAACAGTGGCAGACTTTATTTTTGGGGGGCTCCAAAATCACTGCAGATGGTGACTGCAGCCATGAAATTAAAAGACACTTGCTCCTTGGAAGAAAAGCTATGACCAACCTATAGAGCATATTAAAAGCAGAGATATTACTTTGCCAACAAAATTCTGTCTAGTCAAAACTATGGTTTTTCAGTAGTCATTTATGGATGTGAGAGTTGGACAATAAAGAAGGCTGAGCACTGAAGAATTGATGCTTTTGAATCGTGGTGTTGAAGAAGACTTTTGAGAGTCCTTTGGACTGCAAGGAGATTCAATGGGTTAATCCCAAAGGAAATCAGTCTTGAATTTTCATTAGAAGGGCTGATGCTAAGGCTGAAGCTCCAATACTTTGGCCACCTGATGTGAAGAACTGACTCATTGGGAAAGACCATGATGGTTGACAAACTCGAGGCAGGAGGAGAAGGGGATGACAGAGGATGAGATGGTTGGATGGCATCACTGACCAGATGGACATGAGTTTGAGTAAGCTCCGCGAGTTGGTGATGGACAGGGAAGCCTGGCGTGCTGCAGTCCATGGGGTTGCAAAGAGTCAGGCACCACTGAACGACTGAACTAAACTCGACTAAATTGAATTACAGAAATTAAGTAGAGGGGGACAAAAGATAATAGATTTAGAGTTCTAAGGGATTCAGTTTTTGTATTACTCAGATAGAGAATATAGAACAGCACCCCACTCCAGTAATCTCGCCTGGGAAACCTCATGGATGGAGGAGCCTAGTAGGCTACAGTCTATGGGTTTGCTGAGTGTCGGACATGACTGAGTGACTTCACATTCAATTTTCACTTTCATGCATTGGAGAAGGAAATGACAACCCGCTCCAGTATTCTTGCCTGGAAAATCCCACGGATGGAGAAGCCTGGTGGGCTGCCATCTATGGGGTCGCACAGAGTCGGACATGACTGAAGAGACTTAACAGTAGCAGCAGCATGCATATAATGGTTAAAAAATAAAAGACATAATCATGAAAGTCATCCATCAAGTCTAGCATATTGAAAATTGAGATACAACTTCAAAACACAAGTGGAACTTCTAAATGTGAAAAATAATACAGTTACTCAAATGCATGCACACACTCACATTCAAGAAGAAAAATAGCAGAATAGATAACTGAAATAAAATTAATGAAGTGGAAGATGCACCAGTATAAATTCCCAAAAAAGCAGCTCAGAAAGGTAAAGATATGGAAATTAAAAAAAAATTATGTGAATATATATGGAGATTTTAATTTAAACATCTTGCATAAGTCTATCAAAAATCACAAAAAGAGAATAAAGGTAATTGAAGGAGAAGCAGTTTTCAAGGAGATAATGACTAAAAAGTTTTCCAGAATTCTTAAAAACAATAATGTACAGGTGAAGAAACCAACCCAAGCATCCAGAAAGAAGGCCAGAACATTTAAAAAGAAACAATAATTATAATTACAGCACCTTAGAATACAATGAAACCAGGTCTTCAAAGTTCTGAGACAAAATAATCTAGATTACCATATGATGTTAGATTTCCATTAACTGTTCTAAGTAAGTTTCTTCTACTTTTAACAATGTTCTTATATAGTCCTCTCCCACATTAAGGTTGTTCTTGTGCTTTGATTAGTATGATATCAGATTTGAAGCTTAAAAGCCCTTGAGAATTGAAGCATAGCTTCCTGCTTCTGGGAATTCAATCTCTATAATATGAAGAAGTCTAGGATAGCTCATTGAAGGATGAAAGTATGTGAACTCATTCCAAGTGAGATCCTCCCAGGTCAATTGTGGCAAAATAATACACTTATAACCCAGCCAAAGATGTTCACATCCTAATTATGGGATATGTGGGTATATTACCTTACTAAACAAAAGCGACCTTGCATTCAGATGTGATTAAATTAAAGGACTTGAAATGGAGATGTTATCCTGGACTATTTGAGTGAGACTAGTGACATGGAAGAAAACACTGGCTCCAAATAGGAAAAGGAGTACGTCAAAGCTGTATATTGTCACCCTGCTTATTAAACTTATATGTAGAATACACCATGAGAAATTCTGGACTGGAAGAAACACAGGCTGGAATCAAGATAGCTGGGAGAAATATCAATTACCTCAGATATGCAGATGACACCACCCTTATGGCAGAAAGTGAAGAGGAACTAAAAAGCTTCTTGATCAAAGTGAAAGAAGAGAGCGAAAAAGTTGGCTTAAAGCTCAACATTCAGAAAACGAAGATCATGGCATCCAGTCCCATCACTTCATGGGAAATAGATGGGGAAACAGTGGAAACAGTGTCAGACTTTATTTTTTGGGGCTCCAAAATCACTGCTGCAGATGGTGACTGCAGCCATGAAATTAGAAGATGCTTACTCCTTGGAAGAAAAGTTACGACCAACCTAGATAGTATATTCAAAAGCAGAGACGTTACTTTGCCGACTAAGTTCCGTCTAGTCAAGACTATGGTTTTCCCTGTGGGCACATATGGATGTGAGAGTTGGACTGTGGAAAAGGCTGAGCACTGAAGAATTGATGCTTTTGAACTGTGGTGTTGGAGAAGACTCTTGAGAGTCCCTTGGACTTCAAGTAGATCCAACAAGTCCATTCTGAAGGAGATCAACCCTGGGATTTCTTTGGAAGGAATGATGCTAAAGCTGAAACTGCAGTACTTTGGCCACCTCATGTGAAGAGTTGACTCATTGGAAAAGACTCTGATGCTGAGAGGGATTGGGGGCAGGAGGAGAAGGGGACGACCGAGGATAAGATGGCTGGATGGCATCACGGACTAGATGGACCCAAATCTGGGTGAACTCTGGGAGTTGGTGATGGACAGGGAGGCCTGGTGTGCTGTGATTCATGGGGTCGCAAAGAGTCACACACGACTGAGCTACTGAACTGAACTGCATGTCATCACAGGATCTTTAAGAGTCAAAGCGAGTCTATTTCAGTTCAGTCGCTCAGTAGTGTCCAGCTGTTTGTGACTCAATGGACTGTAGCATGATAGGCCTTCCTGTCCATTGCCACTTCCTGAAGATTACTCAAACTCATATCCACTGAGTCAGTGATTCCATCCAACCATCTCATCCTCTGTCATCTCCTTCTCCTCCTGCCTTCAATCTTTCCCACCATCAGGGTCTTTTCCAATGAGTCAATTCTTCACATCAGGTGGCCAAAATATTGGAGCTTCAGCTTCAGCATCAGTCCTTTCAATGAATATTCAGGACTGAGTTCCTTTAGGATGGACTGATAGGATATACTTGCAGTCCAAGGGACTCTCAAGTTCAGTTCAGTTCAGTTGCTCAGTTGTGTCCGACTCTTCACAATCCCATGAATCGCAGTACACCAGGCCTCCGTGTCCATCATCATCTCCCGGAGTTCACTCGGACCTACGTTGATCGAGTCCGTGATGCCATCCAGCCATCTCATCCTTGGTCGTCCCCTTCTCCTCCTGCCCCCAATCTCTCCCTGCATCAGAGTCTTTTCCAATGAGTCAACTCTTCACATGAGATAGCCAAAGTACTGGAGTTTCAGCTTCAGCATCATTCCTTCCAAAGAAATCTCAGGGCTGATCTCCTTCAGAATGGACTGGTTGGAACTCCTTGCAGTCCAAGGGACTCTCAAGAGTCTTCTCCAACACCACAGTTCAAAAGCATCAATTCTTCTGTGCTCAGCCTTCTTCACAGTCCAACTCTCACATCCATACATGACCATAGGAAAAACCATAGCCTTGACTAGACGGACCTTAGTTGACAAGGTAATGTCTCTGCTTTTGAATATACTATCTAGGTTGGTCATAACGTTTCTTCCAAGGAGTAAGTGTCTTTTAATTTCATGGCTGCAGTCACCATCTGCAGTGATTCTGGAGCCCCCCCAAAATAAAGTCTGACACTGTTTCCATTGTTTTCCCATCTATTTCCTGTGAAGTGATGGGACCAAATGGCATGATCTTCATTTTCTGAATGTTGAGCTTTAAGCCAACTTTTTCACTCTCCTCTTTCACTTTCATCAAGAGGCTTTTTAGTTCCTCTTCACTTTCTGCCATAAGGGTGGTGTCATCTGCATATCTGAGGTTGATATTTCTCCCAACAATCTTGAATCAAGCTTGTGTTTCTTCCAGTCCAGCGTTTCTCATGATGTACTCTGCATATAAGTTAAATAAGCAGGATGACAATATACAGCCTTGATGTACTCCTTCTCCTATTTAAAACCAGTGTATTGTTCCATGTCCAGTTCTAACTGCTTCTTCCTGACATGCATACAAGTTTCTCAAAAAGCAGGTCAGATGGTCTTGTATTCCCATCTCTTTCAGAATTTTCCACAGTTTATTGTGATCCACATAGTCAAAGGCTTTGGCATAGTCAATAAAGCAGAAATAGATGGTTTTCTGGAACTCTCTTGCATTTTCCATGATCCAGCATATGTTGGCAATTTGATCTCTGGTTCCTCTGCCTTTCCTAAAACCAGCTTGAACATCAGGAAGTTCACGGTTCATGTATTGCTGAAGCCTGGCTTGGAGAATTTTGAACATTACTTTGCTAGCGTGTGAGATGAGTGAAATTGTGTGATAGTTTGAGCATTCTTTGGCATTTCCTTTCTTTGGAATTATAATGAAAACGGACCTTTTCCAGTCCTGTGGCCACTGCTGGGTTTTCCAAATTTGCTAGCATATTGAGTGCAGCACTTTCATAGCATCATCTTTCAGGATTTGAAATAGCTCTGGAAATCCATCATCTCCACTAGCTTTGTTGATAGTGATGCTTCCTAAGACCCACTTGACTTCACATTCCAAGATGTCTGGCTCTAGATGAGTGATCACACCATCGTGATTATCTGGTTCGTGAAGATCTTTTTTGTACAGTTCTTCTATGTATTCTTGCCACCTTTTCTTAATATCTTCCACTTCTGTTAGGTCCGTACCATTTCTTTCCTTTATTGTGCTCATCTTTGCATGAAATGTTCCCTTGGTATCTCTAATTTTGTCTAAGAGATCTCTAGTCTTTCCCATTCTGTTCTTTTCCTCTATTTCTTTGCATTGATCTCTGAAGAAGGCTTTCTTACCTCTTCTTGCTATTCTTTGGAACTCTGCATTCAGATGCATATATCTTTCATTTCTCCTTTGCTTTTCACCTCTCTTCTTTTCACAGCTATTTGTAAGGCCTCCCCAGACAGCCATTTTGCTTTTTTGCATTTCTTTTCCATGGGGATGGTCTTGATCTCTGTCTCTTGTACAATGTCATGAACCTCATTCCATAGTTAACAGGCACTCTATCTATCAGATCTAGTCCCTTAATTCTATTTCTCACTTCCACTGTATAATCATAAGGGATTTGATTTAGGTCATACCTGAATGGTCTAGTGGTTTTCCCTACTTTCTTCAGTTTAAGTCTGAATTTGGTAATAAGGAGTTCATGATCTGAGCCACAGTCATCTTCTGGTCTTGTTTTCATTGACTGTATAGAGTTTCTCCATCTTTGGCTGAAAAGAATATAATCAGTCTGATTTTGGTGTTGACCATCTAGTGATGTCCATGTGTAGAGTCTTCTCTTGTGTTGTTGGAAGAAGGTGTTTGCTATGACCCATGCATTTTCTTGGCAAAACTTTGTTAGTTTTTGCCCTGCTTCATTGCACATTCCAAGACCAAATTTGCTTGTTACTCCACGTGTTTCTTGACTTCCTACTTTTGCATTCCAGCCTCTTATAATGAAAAGGACATCTTTTTGGGGTGTTAGTTATAAAAGGTCTTTTAGGTCTTCATAGAACTGTTTAACTTCAGTTTTTTCATTGTTACTGGTTGGGACATAGACTTAGATTACCGTGGTATTGAATGGTTTGTGTGGTATTGAATGGTTTGCCTTGGAGACGAACAGAGATCATTCTGTCATTTTTGAGGTTGCATCCAAGTACTTCATTTTGGACTGTTTTGCTGACCATGATGGCTACTCCATTTCTTCTGAGGGATCCTGCCTGCAGTAGTAGATATAATGGTCATCTGAGTTAAATTCACCCATTCTAGTCCATTTTAGTTGCTGATCATAGTGTCGACGTTCACTCTTGCCTTCTCTTGTTTGACTACTTTCAATTTGCCTTGATTCATGGACCTGATATTCCAGGTTCCTATGCAATATTGCTCTTTATAGCATTGGACCTTGCTTGTATCACCAGTCACACCCACAGCTGGGTATTGTTTTTGCTTTGGCTCCATCCCTTCATTCTTTCTGGAGTTATTTCTCCACTGATCTCCAGTAGCATATTGGGCACCTACTGACCCGGGGAGTTCCTCTTTCAGTATCCTATCATTTTGCCTTTTCATACTGTTCATGGGGTTCTCAAGGCAAGAATACCGAAGTGGTTTGCCATTACCTTCTCCAGTGAACCACATTCTGTCAGACCTTTCCACCATGACCCGCCCATCTTGGGTTGCCCTTCGGGCATTGCTTAGTTTCATTGAGTTTGACAAAGCTGTGGTCCTAGTGTGATTAGATTGACTAGTTTTCTGTGAGTATGGTTTCAGTGTGTCTGCCCTCTGATGCCCTCTTGCAACACCTACCATCTTACTTGGTTTTCTCTTAACTTGGGCTTGGGTTATCTCTTCACGGCTACTCCAGCAAAGCGCAGCTGCTGCTCCTTACCTTGGATGAGGGGTATCTCCTCACTGCCGCCGTTCCTGACCTTCAACGTGGGATGGCTCTTCTAGGCCCTCCTGCGCCCACGCAGGTGCCACCCTTGGACGTGGGGTTGCTTCTCCCGGCTGCTGCTCCTGGCCTTGGGTGCAGGGTGGCTCCTTCTGGTCGCAGCCCCGGCCTCAGATGTGGGGTAGTTCCTCTCGGCAATTCCTGTGCTGTCACAGCCTGGCACTCTTGGCCGCTGCCCCTAACTTAAAACGTGTGGTAACTCCTCTCAGCCACTGCCTTTTGGGCATGGGGTCCTCTCAGCTTCTACCTCTGACCTTGGCTGTGGGGTTGCTCCCCTTGGCCATTCTTGGTGCGCTGATCGCAGCTGCCTGCGCTTAGTGCACAGGTCACCTGCCTGGTAAAAATTTCTAGATCTTTGAACTTCAATTTCACATTCTTAAAATCACATTACCCCTTTCTGGAGCTAACTTTTGAAGAAACCATCCTATTGAAGCCTCTTAACCCTTTAAGTTGACCAAGCGCGTTCTCTGTTGTGAAGTGAATCTTGCTGGTTCAACTGAGTTAATCCAGTTCCTTAAATTGCCAAAATTTGAGGAATGGGTAATTCCAACATTTTATGCAACATTATTATAGTTGCATCTAATCATGATTAGAAAAATCCTAAATTATATGTTTATTTTGAAGTCATGTAAATGATGGCATACAAACTCTTGAAAAATTTTCTTGGAGACTTTAATTGTCCAATAGCATAGTTATTACTACTATAGTAAACTGCTTTCATTATGTCAATATGTCTCATATCAATTTATTGCTTGCTTTCTGGCAGACAGGTTTTAAGATATGTTTTCATGATGAAAAAATGTAAAGTAGGCAATTTGTAGCTTTCTTTTATTTAGAATACATAGTTAAGATAGAAAAATCATTTCTTTGCCAATTACTTTTTTATTTGACATGAGCTAGGAGAAGGCAATGACACCCCACTCCAGTACTCTTGCCTGGAAAATCCCATGGACAGAGGAGCCTGGTGGGCTGCAGTCCACAGGCTCAGTAAGAGTTGGACAAGATTTCACTTTCACTTTCACTTTTCACTTTCATGCATCGGAGAAGGAAATGGCAACCCACTCCAGTATTCTTGCCTGGAGAATCCCAGGGATGGAGGAGCCTGGTGGGCTGCCATCTCTGGGTTTGCACAGAGTCCGACACGGCTGAAGCAACTTAGCAGCAGCAGCAGCAACAGTAGCAGCATACCTGCTAAGATTACTTTTTCTTAAGCTATAGCTATCTAAAACCCATTGTAAACATTACTAAGACTCCTCCCTATTGGTAGCAACAAATGGAAAAAAAAAAAGAGAAAAGTGAAGCACTCTGAAATTGAATTAGCAAAGAGAAGGAAAGGGACTCACTGCAGAAAACCATGGGGTAGGTTTTCCGCTATCATTTTGTAGGTGGTCTGATAGCTTTCCTAAAATAGTAATACATTACAGCTTTTCCTAGCACTCCTAACAATATTCGCTGAACAAATAATTTAATTTATTTTCTTTGATGGAGTCTGGACAGTATTTAACCTTCATGAGAAATTCATAATTCTTATGACTCAGTATGTGAATGACTCAGTTTGAATTCTATATATCATATGTAGGTGGTGGGACTTCCCTCATGGTGCAATGGTTAAGAATCTGCCTTGCAATACAGGCAACATGGATTTGATCCCTGATCATGGAACTAAGATCCCACATGCCCTGGGGCCTCCAGGCTACAGGTAGAGAGTCTGTGTGCCTCATGGAAGATCCTGCATCCTGCAATTAAAATCCAATGCAATCAAATAAATAAATAATCTTGGGCTTCCCTGGTGAGCAGGATATAAACCTTCTATTTGAGTTTGGATGCTCACTGATAAATTTGTGCCCGAAAAGTCAGTAAAATACATCCAAGTCTGAATATATTTGGTTAAATTGTAGAAATGTTACTATGACATTTGGAGACTAAATCACTACAAGGTCAGTTGGGCTTCCCAGCACATAACATTTTCCTTATTTGCATTGTTTTGGCTTTGTCATTTTGGATATTGGCATGGGAACATGTTCTTTGTTGTTTAAAAGTTTTTTGTTGCTTCCCCCCCCCCCCCCTCAACTTGAGTAATAATCCTCTTTGGCTGATAGCTCTTTAGCTACTGTAAAAATAATTGTTTTATCATAAACACAATTTTAGGATTTCAGATTGGGGTAGTGGGTATTTAGAAAGTGTTAATTTTTTGTTTGTTTGTTTTGTTTCCACCCAAACACACC
The DNA here is from genome assembly GCA_006410535.1 of Litocranius walleri. NCBI lineage: Eukaryota > Metazoa > Chordata > Mammalia > Artiodactyla > Bovidae > Litocranius > Litocranius walleri. The sequence goes on along the minus strand of SJYG01000412.1, from coordinate 1,350,908 downwards.
CATGTAAGTAATTACAAAAGACTCAGGGAAACATAGAAGTAGAATTATTTTCCCTGTTCTACTTTTGAAAGTTTTTTAGTGGAATCAGATGCTTTTAATACATGTTTGATAAAAGCCTTTCATTTAGCCTCTAAAAATAAACCACAATTCTGCTCCCCATTTTTTTCTCAATTTAATAATTTGTTCCAATTTTCCTACCTTTGAAATCATATGATTCAGCTCTCTCTTTTCTGGCTTAAAAATTTGGCTTGATTCAAATTTCAAAAGCTAATGCTTCATTCCTCAGTTTTCCTTATTTTTAAATCTCTATAGACTTAATAATATTTTCTATCTAGTTATTTTTCTGATTTAGATCTCTGTAAGCTAGTAAAGTAATGCTCAAAATTCTCCAAGCCAGGCTTCAGCAATACATGAACCATGAACTTCCTGATGTTCAAGCTGGTTTTAGAAAAGGCAGAGGAACCAGAGATCAAATTGCCAACATCCGCTGGATCATGGAAAAAGCAAGAGTTCCAGTAAAACATCTATTTCTGCTTTATTGATTATGTCAAAGCCTTTGACTGTGTGGATCACAATCAACTGTGGAAAATTCTGAAAGAGATGGGAATACCAGACCACCTAACCTGCCTCTTGAGAAATCTGTATGCAGGTCAGGAAGCAACAGTTAGAACTGGACATGGAACAACAGACTGGTTCCAAATAGGAAAAGGAGTACATCAAGGCTGTATATTGTGACTCTGCTTATTTAACTTATATGCAGAGTACATCATGAGATATGCTGGACTGGAAGAAACACAAGGTGGAATCAAGATTGTCGGGAGAAATATCAGTAACCTCAGATATGCAGATGACACCACCCTTATGGCAGAAAGTGAAGAGGAACTAAAAAGCCTCTTGATGAAATTGAAAGAGAAAAGTAAAAAGTTGGCTTAAAGCTCAACATTTAGAAAACTAAGATCATGACAGTTGGCCCCATCACTTCACGGGAAATAGATGAGGAAACAGTGGGGACAGTGTTAGACTTTATTTTTGGGGGCTCCAAAATCACTGTAGATGGTGATTTCTGCCATGAAATTAAAAGACATTTACTCCTTGGAAGGAAAGTTATGACCAACTTAGATAGCATATTGAAAAGCAGAGACATTACTTTGCCAAGATCTGTCTAGTCAAGGCTATGGTTTCCAGTAATCATGTATGAATGTGAAAGTTGGACTGTGAAGAAAGCTAAGCGCCAAAGAATTGGTGCATTTGAACTGTGGTGTTGGAGAAGACTCTTGAGAGCCCCTTGGACTGCTAGGAGATCCAACCAGTCCATTCTAAAGGAGATCAGTTCTGGGTGTTCTTTGGAAGAAATGATGCTAAAGCTGAAACTCCAGTATTTTTGCCACCTCATGCGAAGAGTTGACTCATTGGAAAAGACTCTGATGCTGGGAGGGACTGGGGCAGGAGGAGAAGGGGACGACAGAGGATGAGATGGGTGGATGGCATCACGGACTCGATGGACGTGAGTTTGAGTGAACTCCGGGAGTTGGTGTTGGACAGGGAGACCTGGTGCACTGCAATTCATGGGGTCCCAGAGTCGGACATAACTGAGCAACTGAATTGAACTGAACTGAACTGAAGAGTAAATAATATTACCATTTTATTGTGTTTACAGGCCACATAACCCTTTACATGTCGTTACTGAGCAAGTAGTAGTTGAAATTAATTTTTTGAAATTGAATTGGACCCACATAGTAACTCTAAGGGACGATGGTTATTATCCCCCATCTTTTACAGTTTTTATTCAACATAGTCAAGATTAGATATAAGTACATAAAAGTCCAAAGGAGGGCATGAAAATTCACTCTAGTATTCTTGCCTGGAGAATCCCATGGACAGAGGGGCCTGGCAGACTATAGTCCATGAGGTCACGCAGAGTTGGACATGACTAAAGCGACTTAGCAGCATGCACAAAAGTTGCAGTTTAGTTCTTCAAATAGATCTCAATAATTTTAGGTCAGTAGTTGAACAAT
>SJYG01000412.1:1292073-1348757 GCA_006410535.1 Litocranius walleri | reverse complement strand
AGATCTCAATAATTTTATGTCAGTAGTTGAACAATTGAGGGAAAATGGTAAAAAAAAGAAGAAGAAGAAGAAAAAAGAAACCATTTAAAATAGAAGAGTCAGTCCTTTTTATAAGTTAGAAATGGATTTAGAAAGAGCCTGGGATAAAATTGATCATTAATCTGATAAAAAGAATACTTAGCATTTTGTCCCAAGAGTTTTTTTCTTATAGATTTGGACCAAATATAAGTAACTTTCTTATGGAATTGAAGATTTTCATGTCTTGAGTGTAAAATATCATTCAATAAGAATTTTAAAATTTTAGGTATAATTGACATATAATGTTCTAATAGTTTCAGGTTACAACATAATAATTTTATATTTGCAAACTGATCAGAATAAGTCTAGTTAACATCTGCTCATCATACACAGTTACAAGTTTTTCCCCATGATGAAAAATTTTAAGGTCTATTCTCCCACAACTTTAAAATATACAATGCAATATTATTAATTATGGAGCTACCCAGGTGGCTCAGTGGTAAAGAATCTGCCTGTCAAGGAGGAGGTGTGGGTTCAGTCCCTGGATTGGGACTGTCCCCTGGAGAAGGAAATGGCAACGCATTCCAGTATTCTTGCCTGAGAAATCATACAGGCAGAGGAGCCTGGTGGGCTACAGTCCACAGGGTCACAAAAGAGTCGCACATGACTAAGTGACTAAACAACAAAATGTTATATATCCCTATGAATTCTATCTAACAAAAGAGCTTTGTGGATGAAATTGACAGACCTTATAGGGTTCCCTTTAGCTTCCAATGCTTAAATGAGAAACCCTTGTATTAAGATTAAAATGGAGAAAAGAGCTTATCTAATTGCAGATATGTCAAATCTTGTTTATTATGAGCACTGAATTCTAGCTTAGTTCATAAATAAAGTTAATATATGAGAAGAGAGGCAATGCTTAAAGGCTGAAGAAATATTAGAAGTAAATTATCCTTATTTCATCATTTAGAACGGAGAAGGCAATGGCAACCCACTCCAGTACACTTGCCTGGAAAATCCCATGGAGAAAGGAGTCTGGTAGGCTGCAGTCCATGGGGTCATAAAGAGTCAGACACGACTGAGCGACTTCAGTTTCAATTCACTTTCATGCATTGGAGAAGGACATGGCAACCTACTCCAGTGTTCTTGCCTGGAGAATCACAGGGACGGGGGAGCCTGGTGGGCTGCCTTCTATGGGGTTGCACAGAGTCGGACACAACTGAAGTGACGTACATAGCAGCATACATTTAGTAATTAGGTTTAAAAATCTCATTTTTTCGCAGGGAGGGGCGACTCTTGGGAAAATGTCAAAGTGAGCTTAAATAGTTTTAATTATTCATTAGTACAGTTAAGTCTAGGTTGGTCATAGCTTTTCTTCCAAGGAGTAAGCATCTCTTAATTTCATGGCTGTAGTCATCATCTGCAGTGATTTTGGAGCCCAAGAAAATAAAGTCTGTCACTGTTTCCATAGTTTCCTCATCTATCTGCCATGAAGTGATATCAGATGCCATGATCTTAGTTGTTGATTATTCATTTTAAGAACTGTTTAACTATGAAGAATCTTTCATGGCTTTATATTTTTCCTGTTTATAAATTATGATGAGTGAAAAACTTGATAATCAAAATTATAGCAACAATTACAGCAACGCAATTATAATGATTATCATTTACTTACTAATTTAATAAATTATTGACTTTTTAAATGTATGGGTGATAGCTGGTGAGTATGGCTATGAGGACTATCATTTTTGTTTTTGATGATAAACAATTTATACAACAATAAGTAATGTTTTCAGAAATATTCCTGGTCCTTGGTTCTGGAAAAGGAGTTGTATTTTATGTAAGCACCATGACAAATTAACTCATCATGCAGAATTTGCTTTATAATTAAAATGCCCTGAATCTTTGTTTAAAGAGAGAGAAGGAAGGGTGTAAGAAAAAGATGACAATATTACCTTCTTGAGTTCCAAATTAGGTGATAATAAAAACAATAACAATTGAAAAATGTATGCTGAATAAGACCATATGGCAGATACTGTGCTAAGTATCTAAGTGTTCTCTCTCTCTCTCTCTCTCTCTCTCTATATATATATATATATATATATATATATCTACAGGACTGTAATTTCTGGTCTATGATTCTAACATTCAAAAAGTTTGTTTTAAGCTCAGTTAGCAGGGAGATGAGATCTGAACTCAGTGGCAAAAACCATCCTGAATGGACAGTGTTTAATTTATAATCTTAACTCATCCTACTTAAGGTAAATGCTATAGGCTTTGAAGAAATATAGCACTTGGTTGCAGTGTTATATGACATAAATCATATGTACTATGTTGTCTCCTTAAAAGAATAATCAAAGGTCTAAGTTCTGACACACTACTCTATGAGAATTAGAAGTTATGTGCTAACACATTTAAAACTGGCACTATGATAATCTCTATTTTTGTAAAGAAAGATACTGAAACAGGTCAATAATGAAATATTTAACAATAAAGGCTATATTTGAAAAAAATCTCTTCCTTTATTGTTTTTAATTGGAGGAAAATTGCTTTACAATGTTGTGTTGGCTTCTGCATACAAGAAAACAAATCAGCGGTAATTATGCATATACCCCTTTTCTCGTGAGCTTCCCTCCCCTCCCCGTATTCTGCCCCTCTAGATCATCACAGAGTGCCAATCTCAGCTTCCTGTGCTATACAAGAACTTCTCACAAGCTATCTAATTTACACACTATAGTGTATATATATTGATACCATTTTTCCATTTGTCCCACCCTCTTCTTCCCATCCTGTGTCCACAAGTCTGTTCTCTATATCTGTATCTCCATTTCTTTCTTACAGATAAGTTCATGAATACCATTTTCTAGATTCCGTATATGTTAATATAGAATATCTGTTTTCTTTTTCTGACTTACTTCACTCTGTGTAACAGGCTCTAGGTTCATCCATCTCACTAGAACTGACTCAAATTCTTTATTTTCTATGGCTAAGCAATGTTTCATTCTGTATATGTACCACATTTTCTTTATCCATTATCTGCTGATGAACATCTAGGATGTTTTCACGTCCTAGCTATTGTAAATAGTACTGTGATAAAACTTGGAGGTATATGTGTCTTTTTCATTATGGTCTCCTCAGGGTACATGCCCAGTAGTGGGAGCCCTAGGTAGTATGGTAGATTTATTTCTAGTTTTTAAGGTATCTCCATATTGTTCTCCATAATGGCTGTATCAGTTTACATACTCACTAATAGTGTAAGAGAATTTCCTTTTCTCCACATCTTCTCCAACATTTGTTGTTCATAGATTTTTTGATGATGGGCATTCTGATTGGTCAGAATTCTCCACCATGACTTGTCCTTCTTGGGTGGCCCTACACTATGTGGAGCACAAAAAATTGAGGAAAATTCTTAAGGAAATGGGAATACCAGACCTCTTGACCTGACTCCTGAGAAATCTGCATGCAGGTTAAGAAGCAAGTTAGAACTGGACATGGAATGACAGACTAGTTTCAAATCGGGAAAGGAGTATATCAAGGCTATATATTGTCATGCTGTTTATTTAGCTTATATGCAGAGTACATCATGAGAAATGCTGGACTGGATGAAGCACAAGCTGGAATCAAACTTGCCAGGAGAAATATAAATAATTTCAAATATGCAGATGACACTACACTTATGGAAGAAAATGAAAAAGAACTAAAGGTCCTCTTGATGAAAGTGAAAGAGGAGAGTTAAAAAGTTGGTTTAAAACTCAACATTCAGAAAACTAAGATCATGGCATCTGGCCCCATCACTTCATGGCAAATAGATGGGGAAATAATGGAAACAGTGAGAGATTTTTATTTTTTATTTTTTGGGAGGTCTCCAAAATCACTGCAGATGGTGACTGCAGCCATGAAATTAGAAGACCCTTGCTCCTTGGAAGAAAAGTTATGACCAACCTAGACAACATATTAAAAAGCAGAGACTTTGCCAATCTTTGCCAGCAAAGGTCCATCTAGTCATATCTATGGTTGATATACAGTGTTAGTGGTGTTGGGCATCTTTTCATGTGTTTGTTGGCCATCTGTATGTCTTTGGAGAAATGTCTGTTTAGGTCATTTGCCCAACTTTTGATTGGGCTGGACATTGAGCTGTATAAGGGGCTTATATATTTTAGAGATTAATCATTTGTCCATTGTTTTGCTGGCAATTAGTTTCTCCCATTATTAGGTTTATCTTTTTTCTTGTTTATTGTTCTCTTTGTCTGCAAAATCTTTAAGTTTAATTAGGTATATTTGTTCATTTTTTGTTTTATTTCCATCACTTTAGGAAATGGGTCAATGAGGATCTTGCTGTAATTTGTCAAAGAGTGTACTGCCTACATGTTCTTCAGAGTTTTACTGTTTCTGGCCTTACATTTAAGTCTTTAATCCATTTTGGTTTTAGTTTTGTGTATGGTGTTAGGTTAGGATGGGCTGGATGAAGCACAAACTGGAATCAAGATTGCCAGGAGAAATATCAATAACCTCAGATATGCAGATGACACCACCCTTATGGCAGAAAGTAAAGAAGAAATAAAGAGCCTCTTGATGAAAGTGAAAGAGTGAAGTCGCTCAGTCATGTCTGACTCTTTGAGACCCCATGGACTGTAGCCTACCAGATCCCTCCATCCATGGGATTTTCCAGGTAGGATACTGAAGTGGGTTGCCATTTCCTTCTCCAGGAGATCTTCCCAACCCAGGGACTGAACCCAGGTCTGCTGCATTATAGGCAGATGCTTTACCACCTGAGCCATCAGGGCAGGGCTCACTGAAAGAGGAGAGTGAAAAAGTTGGCTTAAAACTCAGTATTCAGAAAACTAAGATCATTGCATCATGTCTCATCACTTCATGGCAAATAGATGGGGAAACAGTGGAAACAGTGACAGATTTTATTTTTTGAGGAGTTCTAAAATCATTGCAAATGGTGATTGCACACATGAAATTAAAAAACGCTTGCTCCTTGGAAGAAAAATTATGACCAACTTAGACAGCATATTAAAAAGCAGAGACATTACTTTGCCAAATAAATTCTGTCTAGTCAAAGCTATGGTTTTTTCATTGTCATGTATGGATGTGAGAGTTGGACTATGAAGAAAACTCAGCACCAAAAAATTGATGCTTTTAAACTGTGGTGTTGGAGAAGACTCTTGAGAGTGCCTTGGACTGCAAGGAGATCCAAGTATCCATCCTAAAGGAAATCAGTCCTGAATGTTCATTGGAAGGACTTATGCTAAAACTCCAATATTTTGCCCACCTGATGCGAAGAACTGACTCCTTTGAAAAGACCCTGATGCTGGAAAAGATTGAAACTAGGAGGAGAAGGGGATAACAGAAGTTGAAATGGCATCACCAACTCAATGGACATGAGTTTGAGAAAACTCCAGGAGTTGGTGATGGACAGGGAGGTCTGTCATGCTGCAGTCTATGGGATCCCAAAGAGTCAGACATGACTGAGTGACTGAACTGGACTGACCTGATGGTCTTAGGAAGTCCTGATGTTTCATTCTTTCATTCAAGTTTTATACATGTAGCTGTCCAGGTTTTATAGCATCACTTATTGAAGAGACTGCCTTTGTCTCCTTTTTCAAAGATAAGATGCCCATAGGTGTATGGGTTTGTCTCTGGGCTTTCTATCTTCTTCCATTAGTCTATCTTTCTTTCTTTTTTTTTTTTTTTTTGCCAGAACAGTACTGTATACTGTTTTGGTGACTGGTAGCTTTGTGGTACAGCCTGAAGTCAGGAAGATTGATTCCTCAAGCTCTGATTTTCTTTCTCAAGATTGCTTTGGCTATTTGGGGACTTTTGTGTTTCCATAGTAATTGTGAAATTTTTGTTGTAGTTCTGTGAAAAATGTCATTGGTAATTTGATAAGGAATGCATTGAATCTGTAAATTGTTTTGGTAGTACAGTTATTTTCAAAATATTGATTCTTCTAATCCAAACATGGAATTTCTTTCCCTTTGTTGGTGTCATTTTTTATTTCTTTCATCAGTGTCTTGTAGTTTTCTTCATGAAAATCTTATGTCCCTTGAGGTAGAATTATTCCTAGGCATTTTACTATTTTAGTTGCAATGATGGATGAGATTGATTCCTTAATTTCTCTTTCTGATTTTTAATTGTTAACATACAGGAATGTAAAGGATTCAATTCAGTTCAGTGGGTCAGTTGTGTCTGACTCTTTGCAACCCCATGAACCACAGCACACCAGGCCTCCCTGTCCATCACCAACTCCTGGAGTCTACCCAAATCCATGTTCACTGAGTCGGTGATACCATCCAACCATCTCATCCTCTGTCATCCCCTTCTCCTGCCCTCAATCTTTCCCAGCATCAGGGTCTTTTCCAATGAATCAGCTCTTTGCATCAGGTGGCCCAAGTATTGGAATTTCAGCTTCAACATTAGTCCTTCCAATGAACACCCAGGACTGATCTCTTTTAGGATGGACTGTTTGGATCTCCTTGCAGTGCAAGGGACTCTCAAGAGTCTTTTCCAACACCACAGTTCAAAAGCATCAATTCTTTATCGTTCAGCTTTCTTTATAGTACAACTCTCACATTCATATATGACTACTGAAAAAACCATAGCCTGACTAGATGGACCTTTGTTGAGAAAGTAACGTTTCTGCTTTTGAATATGCTGTCTAGGTTGGTAATAACTTTCCTTCCAAGGAGTGTCTTTTAATTATTTCTGAGTATTAATTTTATATCCTGTGACTTTCTATATTTATTTATTTTTCTTCAGTTGATAAGTCATATCTGACACTTTGTGATCCCATGGACTGCAGCACACTAGGCTCCTCTGTCCTCCACTATCGCCCAGAAATTGCACAGACTCATGTCCATTGAGTTGTTGATGGTATCTAACCATCTCATTCTCTGCCTTCAATCCGTTTACTTTCAATCTTTCACAGCATGTGATTTTTCCTATGAGTTGGATCCTTGAATCAAGTGGACAAAGTATTAGAGCTTCAGCATCAGTTAACTGGTTTGATCTCCTTCCTATCCAAGGAAATCTCAAGATCTTCCCTAGCACAACCATTCAAAAGCATCAGTTCTTCAGTGCTCAGCCTTCTTTGTGGGGTTCTTGAGGCTGGAATACTCAAGTGGATTGATATTTCCTCCAGTAGACCACATTTTGCCAAGACTCTCTACTATGACCCTTCCATCTGGGACAGCCCTGCACAGCATGGGCCATAGCATCATTGAATTACACAAGACCCTTCACCATGACAAGACTGTGATCCACGAAGGGGATTTTTAGTTTTTTCTATGTATAGTATCATGTTATCAGCCAACAACGATAGTTTTACTTCTTCTTTTCTGTGTATTTCTGTGCTGTTTGTCATAAGGACAAACTACAGTGGCAAGAGTGCACATCCTTGTCTTCTTCCTTAGAGGAAATGCTTTCAGTTTTTCACCATTGAGAATAATATTTGCAGTGTTTGTTTGTTTGTTTGTTTTTAATATGGCTTTTATTTTGTTGAGGCCAGTTCAGTTCATTCGCTCAGTCATGTCTGACTCTGTGATCACATGGACTGCAGCATGCCAGGCTTCCCTGTCCATCACCAACTCCTGGAGTTTGCTCAACCCATGTCCACCGAGTTGGTGATGCCATCCAACTATCTCTTCCTCTGTCATTCACTTCTCCTCCCGTCTTCAATCTTTCCCAGCATCAGGGTCTTTTCAAATAAGTCTGTCCTTTGAATAAGATGGCCAAAATATTGGAGTTTCAGCTTCAGCATCAGTCCTTCCAGTGAATATTCAGGGTTGATTTTCTTTAGTTGGATCTCCTTTCAGTCCAAGGGACTCTCAAGAGTCTTCTCCAACACCACAGTTCAAATACATCAATTCTTTTGCATTCAGCTTTCTTTATAGTCCAACTCTCACATCCATACATGACTACTGGAAAAACCAGAGTTTTGACTAGATGGACTTTTCTTGGCCAAGTGTTGCCTCTGATTTTTAATGTGCTGTCTATGTTGGTCATAGCTTTTCTTCCAAGGACCAAGCATCTTTTAATTTCATGGCTGCAGTCAACATCTGCAGTAATTTTAAAGCCCCCCCAAAATAAAGGGCTCTGTTGTGGTAGGTTACTTCTATGCCTACTTTCTGGAGAGTTATATTATAAATAAATAGTTTTGAATTTTGTTAAAACTTACTCTATATACACTGAGTTTATCATATGGTTTTTAATTTGTTAATATGGTGTATCACATTGATTGATTTGTGTATATATATATTCTTTTCTTTTTTTTAAAAATTTTCACTTTACAATATTGTATTGGTTTTGCCATACATCAACATGAATCCGTCACGGGTGTACACATGTTCCCAATCCTGAACCCCTCTCCCACCTCCCTCCCCATATCATTTCTCTGTGTCATCCCAGTGCACGAGCCCCAAGCATCCTGTATCCTGCATTGAACCTAGACTGGAGATTCGTTTCTTATATGATATTATGCATGTTTCAATGCCATTTTTTTTTTTTTTTTTTTGCCAGAACAGTACTGTATACTGTTTTGGTGACTGGTAGCTTTGTGGTACAGCCTGAAGTCAGGAAGATTGATTCCTCAAGCTCTGATTTTCTTTCTCAAGATTGCTTTGGCTATTTGGGGACTTTTGTGTTTCCATAGTAATTGTGAAATTTTTGTTGTAGTTCTGTGAAAAATGTCATTGGTAATTTGATAAGGAATGCATTGAATCTGTAAATTGTTTTGGTAGTACAGTTATTTTCAAAATATTGATTCTTCTAATCCAAACATGGAATTTCTTTCCCTTTGTTGGTGTCATTTTTTATTTCTTTCATCAGTGTCTTGTAGTTTTCTTCATGAAAATCTTATGTCCCTTGAGGTAGAATTATTCCTAGGCATTTTACTATTTTAGTTGCAATGATGGATGAGATTGATTCCTTAATTTCTCTTTCTGATTTTTAATTGTTAACATACAGGAATGTAAAGGATTCAATTCAGTTCAGTGGGTCAGTTGTGTCTGACTCTTTGCAACCCCATGAACCACAGCACACCAGGCCTCCCTGTCCATCACCAACTCCTGGAGTCTACCCAAATCCATGTTCACTGAGTCGGTGATACCATCCAACCATCTCATCCTCTGTCATCCCCTTCTCCTGCCCTCAATCTTTCCCAGCATCAGGGTCTTTTCCAATGAATCAGCTCTTTGCATCAGGTGGCCCAAGTATTGGAATTTCAGCTTCAACATTAGTCCTTCCAATGAACACCCAGGACTGATCTCTTTTAGGATGGACTGTTTGGATCTCCTTGCAGTGCAAGGGACTCTCAAGAGTCTTTTCCAACACCACAGTTCAAAAGCATCAATTCTTTATCGTTCAGCTTTCTTTATAGTACAACTCTCACATTCATATATGACTACTGAAAAAACCATAGCCTGACTAGATGGACCTTTGTTGAGAAAGTAACGTTTCTGCTTTTGAATATGCTGTCTAGGTTGGTAATAACTTTCCTTCCAAGGAGTGTCTTTTAATTATTTCTGAGTATTAATTTTATATCCTGTGACTTTCTATATTTATTTATTTTTCTTCAGTTGATAAGTCATATCTGACACTTTGTGATCCCATGGACTGCAGCACACTAGGCTCCTCTGTCCTCCACTATCGCCCAGAAATTGCACAGACTCATGTCCATTGAGTTGTTGATGGTATCTAACCATCTCATTCTCTGCCTTCAATCCGTTTACTTTCAATCTTTCACAGCATGTGATTTTTCCTATGAGTTGGATCCTTGAATCAAGTGGACAAAGTATTAGAGCTTCAGCATCAGTTAACTGGTTTGATCTCCTTCCTATCCAAGGAAATCTCAAGATCTTCCCTAGCACAACCATTCAAAAGCATCAGTTCTTCAGTGCTCAGCCTTCTTTGTGGGGTTCTTGAGGCTGGAATACTCAAGTGGATTGATATTTCCTCCAGTAGACCACATTTTGCCAAGACTCTCTACTATGACCCTTCCATCTGGGACAGCCCTGCACAGCATGGGCCATAGCATCATTGAATTACACAAGACCCTTCACCATGACAAGACTGTGATCCACGAAGGGGATTTTTAGTTTTTTCTATGTATAGTATCATGTTATCAGCCAACAACGATAGTTTTACTTCTTCTTTTCTGTGTATTTCTGTGCTGTTTGTCATAAGGACAAACTACAGTGGCAAGAGTGCACATCCTTGTCTTCTTCCTTAGAGGAAATGCTTTCAGTTTTTCACCATTGAGAATAATATTTGCAGTGTTTGTTTGTTTGTTTGTTTTTAATATGGCTTTTATTTTGTTGAGGCCAGTTCAGTTCATTCGCTCAGTCATGTCTGACTCTGTGATCACATGGACTGCAGCATGCCAGGCTTCCCTGTCCATCACCAACTCCTGGAGTTTGCTCAACCCATGTCCACCGAGTTGGTGATGCCATCCAACTATCTCTTCCTCTGTCATTCACTTCTCCTCCCGTCTTCAATCTTTCCCAGCATCAGGGTCTTTTCAAATAAGTCTGTCCTTTGAATAAGATGGCCAAAATATTGGAGTTTCAGCTTCAGCATCAGTCCTTCCAGTGAATATTCAGGGTTGATTTTCTTTAGTTGGATCTCCTTTCAGTCCAAGGGACTCTCAAGAGTCTTCTCCAACACCACAGTTCAAATACATCAATTCTTTTGCATTCAGCTTTCTTTATAGTCCAACTCTCACATCCATACATGACTACTGGAAAAACCAGAGTTTTGACTAGATGGACTTTTCTTGGCCAAGTGTTGCCTCTGATTTTTAATGTGCTGTCTATGTTGGTCATAGCTTTTCTTCCAAGGACCAAGCATCTTTTAATTTCATGGCTGCAGTCAACATCTGCAGTAATTTTAAAGCCCCCCCAAAATAAAGGGCTCTGTTGTGGTAGGTTACTTCTATGCCTACTTTCTGGAGAGTTATATTATAAATAAATAGTTTTGAATTTTGTTAAAACTTACTCTATATACACTGAGTTTATCATATGGTTTTTAATTTGTTAATATGGTGTATCACATTGATTGATTTGTGTATATATATATTCTTTTCTTTTTTTTAAAAATTTTCACTTTACAATATTGTATTGGTTTTGCCATACATCAACATGAATCCGTCACGGGTGTACACATGTTCCCAATCCTGAACCCCTCTCCCACCTCCCTCCCCATATCATTTCTCTGTGTCATCCCAGTGCACGAGCCCCAAGCATCCTGTATCCTGCATTGAACCTAGACTGGAGATTCGTTTCTTATATGATATTATGCATGTTTCAATGCCATTCCCCCAAACCATCCCACACTCTCCCTCTCCCTCTCCCTCTCCCACAGAGTCCAAAACACTGTTAAATACATCTGTGTCTCTTTTGCTGTCTTGCATACAGGGTTACTGTTACCATCTTTCTAAATTCCATATATATGTTTTAGTATATACTGTATTGGTGTTTTTCTTTCTGGCTTAATTCACTCTGTATAATAGGCTCCAGTTTCATCCACCTCAGTAGAACTGATTCAAATGTTTTCTTTTTAATGGCTGGATAATACTCCATTGTGTATATGTACCACAGCTTTCTTATCCATTCACCTGCTGATGGGCATCTAGGTTGCTTCCATGTCCTGACTATTATAAACAGTGCTGCAATGAACATTGGGGTACACGTGTCTCTTTCAGTTCTGGTTTCCACAATGTGTATGGCCAGCAGTGGGATTGCTGGGTCATAAGGCAGTTCTATTTCCAGTTTTTTAATGAATCTCCACACTGTTCCCCATAGTGGCTGTACTAGTTTTCATTCCCACCAACAGTGTAAGAGTGTTTCCTTTTCTCTACACACTCTCCAGCATTTATTGCTTGTAGACTTTTGGATCATAGCCATTCTGACTAGATTGAAATGGTGCCTCATTGTGGTTTTGATTTGCATGTCTCTGATAATAAGTGATGTTGAGCACATTTTCATGTGTTTGTTAGCCATCTGTATGTCTTCTTTAGAGAAATGTCTATTTAGTTGTTTGGCCCATTGTTTGATTGGGTCATTTATTTTTCTGGAGTTGAGCTGCAGGAGTTGCTTGTATATTTTTGAGATTAGTTTGTCAGTTGCTTCATTTGCTATTATTTTCTCCCATTCAGAAGGCTGTCTTTTCACTTTGCTTATAGTTTCCTTTGTTGTGCAGAAGCTTTTAATTTTAATTAGATCCCATTTGTTTATTTTTGCTTTTATTGCCAGTATTATAGAAGGTGGGTCATAGAGGATCCTGCTGTGATTTATGTCGGAGACTGTTTTGCCTATGTTCTCCTTTAGGAGTTTTACAGTTTCTGGTCTTACATTTAGATCTTTAATCCATTTTGGATTTATTTTGGGGTATAGTGTTAGAAAGTGTTCTAGTTTCATTCTTTTACAAGTGGTTAACCAGTTTTCCCAGCACCACTTATTAAAGAGATTGTCTTTAATCCATTGTATATTCTTGCCTCCTTTGTCAAAGATAAGGTGTCCATAGGTGTGTGGATTTATCTCTGGGCTTTCTACTTTGTTCCATTGATCTATATTTCTGTCTTTGTGCCAGTATCATACTGTCTTAATGACTATGGCTTTGTAGTAGAACCTGAAGTCAGGCAAGTTGATTCCTCCAGTTCCATTCTTCTTTCTCAAGATTGCTTTGGCTATTCAAGGTTTTTTTGTATTTCCATACAAATTGTGAAATTATTTGTTTCAGCTCTGTGAAAAATACCACTGGTAGCTTGATAGGGATTGCATTGAATCTATAGATTGCTTTGGGTAGTATACTAATTTTCATACTATTGATTCTTCTGATCCATGAACATGGTATATTTCTCTATCTATTAATGTCCTCTTTGATTTCTTTCACCAGTGTTTTATAGTTTTCTATGTATAGGTCTTTAGTTTCTTTAGGTAGACGTATTCCTAAGTATTTTATTCTTTTCATTGCAAAGGTGAATGGAATTGTTTCCTTAATTTCTCTATTTTCTAATTATTAGTGTATAGGAATGCAAGGGATTTCTGTGTATTGATTTTATATCCTGCAACTTTACTATATTCATTGATTAACTCTAATTTTCTGGTGGAGTCTTTAGGGTTTTCTATGTAGAGGATCATGTCATCTGCAAACAGTGAGAGTTTTACTTCTTCTTTTCCAGTTTGGATTCCTTTTATTTCTTTTTCAGCTCTAATTTCTGTGGCCAAAACTTCCAGAACTATATTGAATAGTAGTGGTGAAAGTGGACACGATTGTCTTGTTCCTGACTTTAGGGGAAATGCTTTTAATTTTTCACCATTGAGGATAATGTTTGCTGTGGGTTTGTCATATATAGCTTTTATTATGTTGAGGCATGTTCCTTCTATTCCTGGTTTCTGGAGAGTTTTTATTATAAATGGATGTTGAACTTTGTCAAAGGCTTTCTCTGCATCTATTGAGATAATCATGTGGCTTTTATTTTTCAATTTGTTAATGTGGTGTATTACATTGATTGATTTGCAGATATTGAAGAATCCTGGCATCCCTGGGATAAAGCCCACTTGATCATGGCGTATCATCTTTTTAATATGTTGCTGGATTCTGATTGCTAGAGTTTTGTTAAAGATTTTTGCATCTATGTTCATCAGTGATATTGGCCTGTAGTTTTCTTTCTTTCTTTCTTTCTTTTTTTTGTGTGTGTCACATCTTTGTCAGGTTTTGGTATTAGGGTGATGGTGGCCTCATAGAATGAATTTGGAAGTTTACCTTCCTCTGCAATTTTCTGGAAGAGTTTGAGTAGGATAGGTGTTAGCTCTTCTCAAAATTTTTGGTACAATTCAGCTGTGAAGCTGTCTGGACCTGGTCTTTTGTTTGCTGAAAGATTTCTGATTACAGTTTCAATTTCTGTGCTTGTGATGGGTCTGTTAAGATTTTCTATTTCTTTCTGGTTCAGTTTTGGGAAGTTATGCTTTTTAAAGAATTTGTCCATTTCTTCCACGTTTTCCATTTTATTGGCATATAATTGCTGATAGTAGTCTCTTTTGATCCATTGTATTTTGTGTTGTCTATTGTGATCTCTCCATTTTCATTTCTAATTTTATTGATTTGATTTTTCTCCCTTTGTTTCTTGATGAGTCTGGTTATGGTTTGTCAATTTTTTTTATCCTTTCAAAGAACCAGCTTTTGGCTTCTTNTAATTGTTATATCTTCTTCTTGGATTGATCCTTTGATCATTATGTAGTGTCCTTCTTTGTCTCTTTTCACAGCCTTTGTTTTAAAGTCTATTTTATTTGATATAAGTATTGCTACTCCTGCTTTCTTTTGGTCTCTATTTGCATGGGATATCTTTTTTCAGCCCTTCACTTTCAGTCTGTATGTGTCTCTTGTTTTGAGGTGGGTCTCTTATAAACAACATATATAGCGATCTTGTTTTTGTATTCATTCAGGCAGTCTTTGTCTTTTGGTTGGGGCATTCAACCCATTTATGTTTAAGGTAATTGCTGATAAGTATGATACCATCGCCATTTACTTAATTGTTTTGGGTTCAGGTTTATACACCCTTTTTGTGTTTCCTATCTAGAGAAGATCCTTTAGCATTTGTTGGAGAGCTGGTTTGGTGGTGCTGAATTATCTCAGCTTTTGCTTGTCTGTAAAGCTTTTGAATACTCCTTCATATTTGAATGAGATCCTTGCTGGGTACAGTAATCTGGGCTGTAGGTTATTTTCTTTCATCACTTTAAGTATGTCTTGCGATTCCCTCCTGGCCTGAAGAGTTTCTATTGAAAGATCAGCTATCATTCTTATGGGAATACCATTGTATGTTATTTGTTGTTTTTCCCTTGCTGCTTTTAATATTTGTTCTTTGTATTTGATCTTTGTTAATTTTGATTTCTCCTTCATATTTGAATGAGATCCTTGCTGGGTACAGTAGTCTTGGCTGTAGGTTATTATCTTTCATCACTTTAAGTATGTCTTGCCATTCCCTCCTGGCCTGAAGAGTTTCTATTGAAAGATCAGCTATCATTCTTATGGGAATACCATTGTATGTTATTTGTTGTTTTTCCCTTGCTGCTTTTAATATTTGTTCTTTGTATTTGATCTTTGTTAATTTGATTAATATGTGTCTTGGGGTGTTTTGCCATGGGTTTATCCTGTTTGTGACTCTCTGGGTTTCTTGGACTTGGGTGATTATTTCCTTCCCCATTTTAGGGAAGTTTTCAACTATTATCTCCTCAAGTATTTTCTCATGGTCTTTCTTTTTGTCTTCTTCTTCTGGGACTCCTATAATTCGAATGTTGGAGCATTACATATTGTCCTGGAGGTCTCTGAGATTGTCCTCATTTCTGTTAATTAGTTTTTATTTTTTCCTCTCTGATTCATTTATTTCTACCATTTTATTTTCTACTCCACTAATCTTATCTTTGGCCTCCCTTAATCTACTATTTGTTGCCTCCAGAGTGTTTCTGATCTCATTTATTGCATTATTCATTATATATTGACTTTTTTATTTCTTCTAGGTCCTTGTTAAACCTTTCTTGCATCTTCTCAATCCTTGTCTCCAGGCTATTTGTCTGTGATTCCATTTTTATTTAAAGATTTTGGATCATTTTTACTATCATGATTTGCAATTCTTTCTCAGGTAGATTCCCTATCTCTTCCTCTTTTGTTTGGTTTGGTGGGCATTTGTCCTGTTCCTTTACCTGCTGGGTATTCATCTGCTCTTCATCTTGTTTATATTGTTGCATTTGGGGTGGCCTTTCTGTATTCTGGCAGTCTGTGGAGTTCTCTGTATTGTCGAGTTTCCTCACTGTGTGTGGGGTTGTACAGGTGGCTTGTCAATGTTTCTTGGTCAGGGAAGCTTGTGTTGTGTTCTGGTGGGTGGAGCTGGATTTCTTCTCTCTGGAGTGCAATGAAGTGTCCATTAATGAGTTATGAGATGTCAGTGGTTTTGGAGTAACTTTGGGCAGCCTGTATATTCGAGCTCAGGGCTGTGTTCTTCTGTTGCTGGAGAATTTGCATGGTATTTCTTGCTTTGGGATTTGTTGGCTCTTGGGTGGTGCTTGGTTTCAGTGTAGGTATGGAGATGTTTGATGAGCTCCTATCGATTAATGTTCCCTGGAGTCAGGAGTTCACTGATGTTCTCAGGATTTGATCTTAAGCCTCGTGCTTCTGGTTTTCAGTCTTATTTTTACAGTAGTCTCAAGGCTTCTCCTTTTATACAGCACCATTGATAAAACATCTAGTTTAAAGATGTAAAGTGTCTCCACAGTGAGGGACATCATGAGAGGTTCACTGAGTTACATGGAGAAGAGAAGAGGGAGGAGGGAGAAAGAGGTGACCAGGATGAGATGAGGTGGAATCAGAACAGGAGAGAGCAAGCTAGCCAGTAATCACTTCCTGATGTGCACTCCTCAGTCTGGACCACTCAGAGATGTTCATGGAGTTATACAGGGAAGAGGAGAGGGAGGAAGGAGACAGAGGTGGCCAGGAGGATAAAAGGGGGATGTAAAGGAGAGAGACAGATCCAGCCAGTAACAAGTTCCCTAAGTGTCTCCACCGTCTGGAACACACAAAGACTCACAGAGTTGGGTAGAGAAGAGAAGGGGGAGGGAGGAGACAGAGGTGGCCTGGTGGAGAAAAAGGAGAGTCCAAAGGGGGAGACAGCAGTCAAGCCAGTAATCTCGCTCCCAAGTAAAAATGGGTATTGAAGATTGGGTTTTTAAAGGTACAAAATTGATAACAAATACCAAAAAGGAAAAATTAAAAATATAGAGTAGAGGTTGGATTTTCAAAAATACAATATTAAAGAGAAGAAGAAGAAGAAAAAGAAACAAAGTTACAAGAATTATTTTTTTAAATATATATATATGAAGTTTGCTTAAAAATAGGGTCTTTTTTTTTGAAAAGTAATAGTAGGTTATAAAAATGAAAATTAAAGGAGTAATAGAGAATGTGAGAAGTTAAAAAAAAAGAAGGAATGATCATAAAAATAAAAATAGTAAAGATATATCTAAGACTTTCTCTGGTGTTGTTGTGGGCAATGTGGGGTCAGTTCATTTTTGGATTGTTCCTAGGTCCGGCTTATATTTCTCAAGATCTATAGGCCCCTTCCTTTGTAGTTGGTACTAACTACAGGATTTTGATCAATTGCACCTGTCACTTCCAAGATGATTCCCTCTGGTTTAGCTTCTTCTGTTTGCTGGTCTCTTCAGTGTCTGATTTCTGCCTTGACACAAAGGTGGTGGTGGACACTTTTTTAGGCTCACTTGTTCAGTCGCACTGTGTGGAGGGAGGGACGGTGCAGACAAATAACACTGGCATTTGCTCGCAGTGTCTCAGCCACACTGGGCCTGTCCTAGCTCATGGCACACGGAGGTCAGGCTCCATGTTGCTCCACCAGGAACCGTCTGAGGCCAGCCCTGGGCTGCATGCACCTCCCAGGTCTAAGCTGCTCAGGTTCAGGCACTCAGGTAGTCCTCAGAGGCACAGACTTGATTGGGCTTGCATTTTGTGCCCTTCCCAGGCCTGAGTAGCTCAGGTGTTTGGTGAGCATGGTCGCTGCAACTTATCGCCTCTCCTGTCCCTGCTGCTCAGTTTTCTGGGTGTACAGCTGGCGCACTTTCTCAGGTGGATTATGACTGTCCAGAACCTCAAGATGTCTTAGTTAGCAAAGAAGCCTGCTTGTAGTTTGGTAGGTAATGTCTCTCTGGGGCTGTGATTGCCCCCATTCTGGCTCTGGCTGCCTGTCACCAGAGGGGGATGGTCTGCAGCCAGCTAATTCTGTTCCGTTCTTTGTTCTGTGCATGGTCCTGGTGGTGTCTTACGTTAGAGCTTTTTGTGTGGTAGCTATCCCACGGTCTGGTTTGCTGGCCCAAGTTAGTTAGCCCACCTCCCTGTCAGCCCCTGCTTGCTGGTGGCAGAGGCAGGCATCTGCGCTGCTTCTCCGCCGGGGGAGTTACCCTTGGGCTCCTAATCTGTGGATTTTAATTATTTATTTTTCCTCCCTGTTATGTCGCCCTCTGTGCTTCCAAGGCTCACCACAGACTTGGCAGTGAGAGTGTTTTTTGGTGTTTGGAAACTTCTCTCTTTTTAAGGCTCCCTTCCTGGGACAGAGCTCCATCTCTACCTCTTTTGTCTCTCTCTTTTTTTTTTGTCTTTTATATTTTTTCCTATCTCTTTTAGAAGACAATGACCTGCTTTTCTGGGTGGCTGATGTCCTCTGCCGGCATTCATAAGTTGTTTTGTGGAATTTAGTCAGCGTTGAAATGTTCTTTTGATGAATTTTTGGGGGAGAAGGTGGTCTCCCCGTCCTATTCCTCTGCCATCTTAGGACCACCCCTCTCCTTGATTTATATATATTAAAAAAAATTTGCATTCCTGGGATAAAACTCACTTGATCATGTTGTGTAATCTTTTTAATGTATTATTGGATTCTATTTGCTAGAATTTTTTCCCATAATATTTTATTTTATTATTAATATTTTTTTAAATTTTATTTTTACTTTATTTTACTGATACTGGTGTGTAATTTTTTCTTTTTGGTGGTATCTTTGTCTTGTTTTGGTATCATGCTTATGGGGCCTTGTAGAATGAGTTTGATAATTTTCCTTCCTCTGTAATATTCTGGAAGAGTTTGAACAGGATAGGTGTTAGCTTTTCTGATACATTTAGAAGAATTAATCTGTGAAGCCGTCTTGTCTTTGGCTTTTGTTTTGTTGGAAAATTTTTATCATAATTTTAATTTCAGTACTTGTGGTTGGTCTGTTCATATTTTCTATTTTTTCCTGGTTCAGACCTGAAGGTTGTACCTTTATAAAAATTTGTCCATTTCTTCAAACTTTTCTATTTTATTGGCATATAGTTGCTCACAGTAGTCCCTTATGATTATTTGTATTTCTGTACTGTCTGTAATAACTTCTCCTTTTTTCATTTCTAAATTTATTGATTTGGGTCCTCTCCTTTTATTTCTTGATGAGTTGGCTAATGGTTTATCAATTTTATTTGTCTTCTGAAAGAACCAGCTTTTAATCTTATTAATGTTTACTATTGCCTCCATCATTTCTTTTTAATTTATTTCTGCTTAGATCTTTTTGATTTCTTTCATTCTACTAACTTTCAGTTTATTATTATTTTTTCTAGCTACTTTAGGTGTAAGGTTAGGTTGTTTATCTGATTTTTTGTTTGTTTGTTTCTTAAGATAGACTTGTATTGCTATAAACTGCCTTTTTTAGCACTGCTTTTGTTGCATGCTATAGATTTTTAGTTTTTGTTTCTAGGTATTTTTATTATTTTTTTCTTTTTATTTTTTTAATTTTATTTTTACTTTATTTTATTTTACAATACAGTATTCGTTTTGCCATACATTGACATGAATCCACCATGAGTGTATACGAGCTCCCAATCCTGAATCCCCCTCCCACCTTCCACCCCATATCATCTCTCTGGATCATCCCCGTGCACCAGCCCCAAGCATCCTGTATCCTGTATCGAACATAGCCTGGTGCTTCGTTTCTTACATGATCGTATACATGTTTCAATGCCATTCTCCCAAATCATCCCACCCTCTCCCTCTCCCTCAGAGTCCAAAAGTTCATTCTATACATCTGTGTTTCTTTTGCTGTCTCGCATACAGGGTCATCATTACCATTTTTCTAAACTCCATATATATGTGTCAGTATACTGTATTGGTGTTTTTCTTTCTGGCTTACTTCACTCTGTATAATCAGCTCCAGTTTCATCTATCTCAGTAGAACTGATTCAAATGTATTCTTTTTAATGGCTGAGTAATACTCCATTGTGTATATGTACCACAGCTTTCTTATCCATTCATCTGCTGATGGACATCTAGGTTGCTTCCATGTCCTGGCTATTATTAACAGTGCTGCAATGAACATTGGGGTACATATGTCTCTTTCAATTCTGGTTTCCTCGGTGTGTATGGCCAGCAGTGGGATTGCTGGGTCATAAGGCAGTTCTATTTGCAGTTTTTTAAAGGAATCTCCACATACAAGCAACTTATGCAGCTCAACTCCAGAAAAATAACCGACCCAATCAAAAAATGGGCCAAAGAACTAAACAGACATTTCTCCAAAGAAGACATACGGATGGCTAACAAACACATGAAAAGATGCTCAACATCACTCATTATCAGAGAAATGCAAATCAAGACCACATTGAGGTACCATTTTACACCAGTCAGAGCAGCTGCAATCCAAAAATCTAGGTATTTTTAAATTCCCTTTAGTGACCTCTTGGTTTTTCAGAAATGTTGTCTAGGATTTATGCATTTGTGTGTTTTACAATTTTTTTTCCCCTCTATGTGATATCTAATCTTATAGCATTGTGGTTAGAAAAAGATACTTGATACAATTTCAATATTTAAAAAACTACCAACACTTTATTTGTGGCCAAAAATGTGATCTGTCCTGGATTATGTCCCATGAACTTGAGAAAAAAGTGAAATTTGTTGTTTTTAGGTATGTCCTATCAATTAGGTACATCTGGCCCAGTGTTTCATTTAAACCCTGTGCTGCCTTATGAGTTTTGTTTCTGGAGGATCTGTCCATTGCTATGAGTGGAATGTTAAATCCCCCACTATTATTATGTTGCTGTCAATTTCCCTCTTCATAGTTGTTAGCATTTGCCTTATGTGTGTTCCTATGTTGGGTGCATGTATATTTATAATAGTTTTATTTTCTTCTTGGATTAATGCATTATTATGAGTGCTTCCTTATCTCTTTTAAAAGTTTTTATTTAAAGTCTATTTTTTAATATGAATTTCCATTTGCATGAAATGTCTTTTTGAATTCCCTCACTTTCAGTTTGTGTCTCTAGGTCTGAAGTGGATCTCTTGTACAAAGGATATATATGGATCTTGGTTTTGTATCAATCCAGCCATTCTGTGTCTTTTGGTTGGAAAATTTACTTCATTTACATTTAAGGTGTAATTATTGATATGTATGATCCCATCACCATTTTCTTTATTGCTTTGGATTTTTTTGTTTGTTTTTTTCTTTTTCTTGTGTTTCTTGTTTAGAGAAATTTCTTAGTATTTATTGTAAAGCTGGTTCGGTGGTGCTAAATTATCTTAACTTTTGGTTCTCTGCAAAGCTTTTGATTTCTCCATCAAATCTGAATGATAACTTTGCTGAGTAGAGTAATCTTGGTTGTAATTTTTTTCCTTTAATTATTCTAAATATATCTTGCATTCCCTTCTGACCTACAGAGTTTCTGTTGAAAGATCAGCTATTAGCCTTATGGGGATCCCCTTATATATTATTTATTACTTTTCCCTTGTTATTTTTAATTGTTTTCATTGTGTTTATATTTCATTAGTTTGATTAATATGTGTCTTGGCATGTTTCTCTTTGGGTTCATCTTGTATGGGAGTCTCTGGGCTCCCTGGACCTAGGTGGCTATTTCTTTTCCCATATTAAGGAAGTTTTCATGTATAATCTCCTTTTCTTATACCCTTTCTTTTTCTCTTCCTCTTCTGGGACCTGTATAATTTGAAATTTGGTGCACTTAATGTCACCTCAGAGGTCTCTGTGGCTGTCTTCATTTCCTTTTATTTTTTTTTCCTTTGTTTTGCTCTGATCTAGTTATTTCTACCATTCTATATTCCAGCTCACTTATCTGTTTTTCTGTCTCAGTTATTCCACTATTGTTTTCCTAGTGTATTAAAAAAAAAAACACTCAGCTATTGTGTTGTTTATTGCTGACTGTCTGCTCTTTATTTCTTCTAGGTCCTTGTTTGACATTTCCTGTATCTTCTTGATCAGTGCCTCCAGTCTATTTATCTGTGCCTCCATTTTATTTCCATGATTTTAGATCATTTTTACTGTCATTACTCTGAATTTTTTTCAGGTAGACTGCCTCTTTCCTCTTATTTTGTTTGGCCTTGCTGGCTTTTACCATGTTCTTACTGCATGTTTCTGTCTTTTCCTTTTGTTTAATTGCCTGTGTTTGGGGTCTCCTTTCTGCAGGATGCAAAGTCATAGTTCTCAATTGTGGAGTCTACCTCCCTATGGGTGGGTTGGACCAATGCCTTGTGACAATTGGACTTGTGCCTGGATTCTGCTAGGTGGAGCTGGATCTTTTCCCTTTGAAGGGCAGTGCCACATCCAGCATTTAGATTTGGCATGGCTTTGGGGAGCATGTCTGCTAACGTGCAAGGTTGTTTTCCTGTTTTACTGATAGTTTGGTATGAGGTATCTGGTATTGGACCTTGCTGACTTTTGGGTGAGGCTTTGTTTTAATGTTGAGATCTAGGCCTTTAGAAGAGCTCTTGCTGATCAGTGTTCCATGAGGTTGGGAGTTTGCTGTTGGCCCAGCGTCCTGGACTCAGGTCTCCTACCTCAGAGGTTCAGGTCCAACTCCTTACTCTTGCCCCAATACTCCACAAGCCATATAGCACAGAAGAGAAAGAAGTAGAGGAAAAAATGAAAACAAACAAACAAACAACAACAAAAACATAGGAAATCAGCCAAACTTACAAAGAAACAATGGACAGAAAAAGCCCCAAGACAAATGGTAAAAGTAATACTCAACAGACAAGAACATCCAAAGAAATTCACACGCTTAGACAAAAGAGAGTAAACAGAGAAAAATAAGTTAGCCTCTAATTAAAAAAAAAAAATCTGGAACCAAAAAAGAGAAAAATCGATCAAGCCAATTAAAAAAACCCACATGTGAAAATGAATACTAAAAACTAGACTAAAAATAACAAAAATAAAATGTTGAGAATATGAAAAAATGCAATATAACTAAAGAATTCTGTAAAAATAGGGAAAAGTAGAATAAATAAGTCATTTGAAAATAAAATCTTTAAAAAAAGGAAAAAAGTAAATTGTAATTTTTGTGCCCTTCCCAGGCCTGAGTAGCTCAGGTGTTTGGTGAGCATGGTCGCTGCAACTTATCGCCTCTCCTGTCCCTGCTGCTCAGTTTTCTGGGTGTACAGCTGGCGCACTTTCTCAGGTGGATTATGACTGTCCAGAACCTCAAGATGTCTTAGTTAGCAAAGAAGCCTGCTTGTAGTTTGGTAGGTAATGTCTCTCTGGGGCTGTGATTGCCCCCATTCTGGCTCTGGCTGCCTGTCACCAGAGGGGGATGGTCTGCAGCCAGCTAATTCTGTTCCGTTCTTTGTTCTGTGCATGGTCCTGGTGGTGTCTTACGTTAGAGCTTTTTGTGTGGTAGCTATCCCACGGTCTGGTTTGCTGGCCCAAGTTAGTTAGCCCACCTCCCTGTCAGCCCCTGCTTGCTGGTGGCAGAGGCAGGCATCTGCGCTGCTTCTCCGCCGGGGGAGTTACCCTTGGGCTCCTAATCTGTGGATTTTAATTATTTATTTTTCCTCCCTGTTATGTCGCCCTCTGTGCTTCCAAGGCTCACCACAGACTTGGCAGTGAGAGTGTTTTTTGGTGTTTGGAAACTTCTCTCTTTTTAAGGCTCCCTTCCTGGGACAGAGCTCCATCTCTACCTCTTTTGTCTCTCTCTTTTTTTTTTGTCTTTTATATTTTTTCCTATCTCTTTTAGAAGACAATGACCTGCTTTTCTGGGTGGCTGATGTCCTCTGCCGGCATTCATAAGTTGTTTTGTGGAATTTAGTCAGCGTTGAAATGTTCTTTTGATGAATTTTTGGGGGAGAAGGTGGTCTCCCCGTCCTATTCCTCTGCCATCTTAGGACCACCCCTCTCCTTGATTTATATATATTAAAAAAAATTTGCATTCCTGGGATAAAACTCACTTGATCATGTTGTGTAATCTTTTTAATGTATTATTGGATTCTATTTGCTAGAATTTTTTCCCATAATATTTTATTTTATTATTAATATTTTTTTAAATTTTATTTTTACTTTATTTTACTGATACTGGTGTGTAATTTTTTCTTTTTGGTGGTATCTTTGTCTTGTTTTGGTATCATGCTTATGGGGCCTTGTAGAATGAGTTTGATAATTTTCCTTCCTCTGTAATATTCTGGAAGAGTTTGAACAGGATAGGTGTTAGCTTTTCTGATACATTTAGAAGAATTAATCTGTGAAGCCGTCTTGTCTTTGGCTTTTGTTTTGTTGGAAAATTTTTATCATAATTTTAATTTCAGTACTTGTGGTTGGTCTGTTCATATTTTCTATTTTTTCCTGGTTCAGACCTGAAGGTTGTACCTTTATAAAAATTTGTCCATTTCTTCAAACTTTTCTATTTTATTGGCATATAGTTGCTCACAGTAGTCCCTTATGATTATTTGTATTTCTGTACTGTCTGTAATAACTTCTCCTTTTTTCATTTCTAAATTTATTGATTTGGGTCCTCTCCT
The DNA here is from genome assembly GCA_006410535.1 of Litocranius walleri. Lineage (NCBI taxonomy): Eukaryota > Metazoa > Chordata > Mammalia > Artiodactyla > Bovidae > Litocranius > Litocranius walleri. The sequence goes on along the minus strand of SJYG01000412.1, from coordinate 1,324,429 downwards.
TTTATTTCTTGATGAGTTGGCTAATGGTTTATCAATTTTATTTGTCTTCTGAAAGAACCAGCTTTTAATCTTATTAATGTTTACTATTGCCTCCATCATTTCTTTTTAATTTATTTCTGCTTAGATCTTTTTGATTTCTTTCATTCTACTAACTTTCAGTTTATTATTATTTTTTCTAGCTACTTTAGGTGTAAGGTTAGGTTGTTTATCTGATTTTTTGTTTGTTTGTTTCTTAAGATAGACTTGTATTGCTATAAACTGCCTTTTTTAGCACTGCTTTTGTTGCATGCTATAGATTTTTAGTTTTTGTTTCTAGGTATTTTTATTATTTTTTTCTTTTTATTTTTTTAATTTTATTTTTACTTTATTTTATTTTACAATACAGTATTCGTTTTGCCATACATTGACATGAATCCACCATGAGTGTATACGAGCTCCCAATCCTGAATCCCCCTCCCACCTTCCACCCCATATCATCTCTCTGGATCATCCCCGTGCACCAGCCCCAAGCATCCTGTATCCTGTATCGAACATAGCCTGGTGCTTCGTTTCTTACATGATCGTATACATGTTTCAATGCCATTCTCCCAAATCATCCCACCCTCTCCCTCTCCCTCAGAGTCCAAAAGTTCATTCTATACATCTGTGTTTCTTTTGCTGTCTCGCATACAGGGTCATCATTACCATTTTTCTAAACTCCATATATATGTGTCAGTATACTGTATTGGTGTTTTTCTTTCTGGCTTACTTCACTCTGTATAATCAGCTCCAGTTTCATCTATCTCAGTAGAACTGATTCAAATGTATTCTTTTTAATGGCTGAGTAATACTCCATTGTGTATATGTACCACAGCTTTCTTATCCATTCATCTGCTGATGGACATCTAGGTTGCTTCCATGTCCTGGCTATTATTAACAGTGCTGCAATGAACATTGGGGTACATATGTCTCTTTCAATTCTGGTTTCCTCGGTGTGTATGGCCAGCAGTGGGATTGCTGGGTCATAAGGCAGTTCTATTTGCAGTTTTTTAAAGGAATCTCCACATACAAGCAACTTATGCAGCTCAACTCCAGAAAAATAACCGACCCAATCAAAAAATGGGCCAAAGAACTAAACAGACATTTCTCCAAAGAAGACATACGGATGGCTAACAAACACATGAAAAGATGCTCAACATCACTCATTATCAGAGAAATGCAAATCAAGACCACATTGAGGTACCATTTTACACCAGTCAGAGCAGCTGCAATCCAAAAATCTAGGTATTTTTAAATTCCCTTTAGTGACCTCTTGGTTTTTCAGAAATGTTGTCTAGGATTTATGCATTTGTGTGTTTTACAATTTTTTTTCCCCTCTATGTGATATCTAATCTTATAGCATTGTGGTTAGAAAAAGATACTTGATACAATTTCAATATTTAAAAAACTACCAACACTTTATTTGTGGCCAAAAATGTGATCTGTCCTGGATTATGTCCCATGAACTTGAGAAAAAAGTGAAATTTGTTGTTTTTAGGTATGTCCTATCAATTAGGTACATCTGGCCCAGTGTTTCATTTAAACCCTGTGCTGCCTTATGAGTTTTGTTTCTGGAGGATCTGTCCATTGCTATGAGTGGAATGTTAAATCCCCCACTATTATTATGTTGCTGTCAATTTCCCTCTTCATAGTTGTTAGCATTTGCCTTATGTGTGTTCCTATGTTGGGTGCATGTATATTTATAATAGTTTTATTTTCTTCTTGGATTAATGCATTATTATGAGTGCTTCCTTATCTCTTTTAAAAGTTTTTATTTAAAGTCTATTTTTTAATATGAATTTCCATTTGCATGAAATGTCTTTTTGAATTCCCTCACTTTCAGTTTGTGTCTCTAGGTCTGAAGTGGATCTCTTGTACAAAGGATATATATGGATCTTGGTTTTGTATCAATCCAGCCATTCTGTGTCTTTTGGTTGGAAAATTTACTTCATTTACATTTAAGGTGTAATTATTGATATGTATGATCCCATCACCATTTTCTTTATTGCTTTGGATTTTTTTGTTTGTTTTTTTCTTTTTCTTGTGTTTCTTGTTTAGAGAAATTTCTTAGTATTTATTGTAAAGCTGGTTCGGTGGTGCTAAATTATCTTAACTTTTGGTTCTCTGCAAAGCTTTTGATTTCTCCATCAAATCTGAATGATAACTTTGCTGAGTAGAGTAATCTTGGTTGTAATTTTTTTCCTTTAATTATTCTAAATATATCTTGCATTCCCTTCTGACCTACAGAGTTTCTGTTGAAAGATCAGCTATTAGCCTTATGGGGATCCCCTTATATATTATTTATTACTTTTCCCTTGTTATTTTTAATTGTTTTCATTGTGTTTATATTTCATTAGTTTGATTAATATGTGTCTTGGCATGTTTCTCTTTGGGTTCATCTTGTATGGGAGTCTCTGGGCTCCCTGGACCTAGGTGGCTATTTCTTTTCCCATATTAAGGAAGTTTTCATGTATAATCTCCTTTTCTTATACCCTTTCTTTTTCTCTTCCTCTTCTGGGACCTGTATAATTTGAAATTTGGTGCACTTAATGTCACCTCAGAGGTCTCTGTGGCTGTCTTCATTTCCTTTTATTTTTTTTTCCTTTGTTTTGCTCTGATCTAGTTATTTCTACCATTCTATATTCCAGCTCACTTATCTGTTTTTCTGTCTCAGTTATTCCACTATTGTTTTCCTAGTGTATTAAAAAAAAAAACACTCAGCTATTGTGTTGTTTATTGCTGACTGTCTGCTCTTTATTTCTTCTAGGTCCTTGTTTGACATTTCCTGTATCTTCTTGATCAGTGCCTCCAGTCTATTTATCTGTGCCTCCATTTTATTTCCATGATTTTAGATCATTTTTACTGTCATTACTCTGAATTTTTTTCAGGTAGACTGCCTCTTTCCTCTTATTTTGTTTGGCCTTGCTGGCTTTTACCATGTTCTTACTGCATGTTTCTGTCTTTTCCTTTTGTTTAATTGCCTGTGTTTGGGGTCTCCTTTCTGCAGGATGCAAAGTCATAGTTCTCAATTGTGGAGTCTACCTCCCTATGGGTGGGTTGGACCAATGCCTTGTGACAATTGGACTTGTGCCTGGATTCTGCTAGGTGGAGCTGGATCTTTTCCCTTTGAAGGGCAGTGCCACATCCAGCATTTAGATTTGGCATGGCTTTGGGGAGCATGTCTGCTAACGTGCAAGGTTGTTTTCCTGTTTTACTGATAGTTTGGTATGAGGTATCTGGTATTGGACCTTGCTGACTTTTGGGTGAGGCTTTGTTTTAATGTTGAGATCTAGGCCTTTAGAAGAGCTCTTGCTGATCAGTGTTCCATGAGGTTGGGAGTTTGCTGTTGGCCCAGCGTCCTGGACTCAGGTCTCCTACCTCAGAGGTTCAGGTCCAACTCCTTACTCTTGCCCCAATACTCCACAAGCCATATAGCACAGAAGAGAAAGAAGTAGAGGAAAAAATGAAAACAAACAAACAAACAACAACAAAAACATAGGAAATCAGCCAAACTTACAAAGAAACAATGGACAGAAAAAGCCCCAAGACAAATGGTAAAAGTAATACTCAACAGACAAGAACATCCAAAGAAATTCACACGCTTAGACAAAAGAGAGTAAACAGAGAAAAATAAGTTAGCCTCTAATTAAAAAAAAAAAATCTGGAACCAAAAAAGAGAAAAATCGATCAAGCCAATTAAAAAAACCCACATGTGAAAATGAATACTAAAAACTAGACTAAAAATAACAAAAATAAAATGTTGAGAATATGAAAAAATGCAATATAACTAAAGAATTCTGTAAAAATAGGGAAAAGTAGAATAAATAAGTCATTTGAAAATAAAATCTTTAAAAAAAGGAAAAAAGTAAATTGTAAAAGTAAAAATTAAAGGAATAATAAAGCAGAATATTAGAATGATATGCTATATATAATATATATATACACACACACACACTTTGGCTACAAAGAATATAATCAATCTGATTTCGGTGTTGACCATCTGATCCATGTGTAAAATCTTCTCTTGTGTTGTTGAAAGAGGGTGCTTTATGACCAGTACATTCTCTTGGCAGAATTCTATTAGCCTTTGCCTTGCCTCATTCTGTACTCCAAGGCCAAATTTACCTGTTACTCCAGGTGTTTCTTAGGGATTCCCTGGTGGTTCAGATGGTAAAGCATCTGCCTGAAATGTGGGAGACACAAGTTTGATCCCCAGGTCAGGAATATCCCATGGTGAAGGAAATGGCAACCCACTCCAGTACTCTTGCCTAGAAAATTCCATGGATGGAGGAGCCTGGTGGGCTACAGTCCATGGGGTCACAAAGAGCTGGACACAACTGAGCGACTTCGCCTTGCCAGGTGTTCCTTGACTTCCTACACTGCAGTCCCCTATAATGAAAAGAACATCTTTTTTGGGTGTTAGTTCTAGAAGGTCTTTTAGGTCTTCATAGAACCATTCAACTTCAGCTTCTTCAGCATTACTGGTTGAGGCATAGACTTATATACTCCTTTAGATGTATAGTTTAATGAACTTTCACAAAGTGAAGCAGACAGCCACTACACAGATTAGGAATAAAAAATCAAGAATAGTCCAAAAGCCACCTTCTTGCTCTTTTTGGTTACTAACTCCTATAGGTAACATGCCTGACCAAAACACTATTGGATTATCCATTCTATTCATTTTTCCCTTTTTAAGTTGAATATTAATTTGAAGTGTACAACATACTGGCTGAATATTTTATACATTATACTTCATTTAAAGTTATTATAAAATATTGGCTACATTCCTTAGCCAATATATCCCTATAGCTTATTTATTTTATACATAATAGTTTATATCTCTTAACCTCCCTAACTTACCCCTGTCTGCTTTTCTCTCCTCACTGATGACCTTTAGTTTGTTCTCTGTATCTATGAATCTATTTCTACTTTGTTACATTCATCATTTGTTTTATTTTTCAAATTCCACATAAAAGTGATAACATACAGTATTTATTATTGTCTATCTGACTTCATTCACTAAGCATAATACCCTCCAGGTCACTCATGTTGTTTCAAATCACAAAATTTCTTTCTATGGCTGAGTAGTGTTCCACTGTATATATGACACATCTTTTCCATTTATCTGCTAATGAACACTTGGACTGCTTCCATATCTTGTAAATAATGCTGCTTTGAACCCTGGTGAGTATGTATCATTTTTCTAATTAGTGTTTCTCCTTTCTCTGGATATATATATATATATATATATATACACCCAGGAGTGGAATTGCTGGACCATATGGTAGTTCTGTTTTTAGTTATTTGAGTAGTCTCCATAATGTTGTCCATAGTTATTGTAACAATTTTCATTGCTACCAACAGTGTAAAGGGTTTCCTTTTCTCTGCATCTTTACCAAGATTTATTATTTGAGGTATGTTTGGTGATACCATTCTGACAGATGTGAGGTATTATCTCATTGTAGTTTCAATGTTTTTTTCTCTGATGATTTGTGATTTTGAACATCTCTTTATGTATATGCTGGCCCTATATGTCTTTGGAAAAATGTCTATTCAGGTCATTTGCCCACTGATAATTGAGTTCTTTGTTCTTTTGATATTGAATTTTATGAGTTGTTTATATATTTTGGTTTCAAACCCTTAAACAATCATATCATTTGCAAATATTTTCTCCAGTTCAGTAGGCAGTCTTTTTGTTTCATTAATGGTCTCCTTTGCAAAACTTTTAAATTTAATTAGATCCCATTTGTGAACTTTTGCTTTAGTTCCCTTTGCCTGAAAATGTATTAATATACATATATATATATATACATACACATACACATACATATATACACATATATATATATGCAAATATTCTCAACAAAATATTAGCAACTTGAATTTAATAACAAATAAAAAAGAACATATATCATTATTAAATGGGATTTATTCTGGGGTTATAAGGATGATTCAGTATCCAAAAAAATGGAGGATAAAAATCACATGACTATTTCAATAGATGCAGAAAAACTTTGGACAAAATTCAGCATCCATTTATGATTTAAGACTCTCATCAAAATTGATATATAGAGAATGTATCTCAGCATAATAAAATCCACTTATTACAAAACCATAGCTAACATCATATTCAATGGTGAAAAGCAGAAACCTTTTACCTAAAATCAGGAACAAGACAAAATACCCACTCTAACAACTTCTATTTAATGTAGAATTGAAAGTGTTAGCCACAGCAATCAGACAAGAAAAATAAAAAAAAGGAAGGGAAGAAATAAAATTCACTACTTGCACATGGCATGATAATTTATTTATAAAACTCTAAAGTCTCTAGCTAAAAACTATTTGAACTAATAAATTAAATCATCAACATTGCAGGATGTAAGACTATTATACAGAAATATGTTGCTTTTCTATATACTAGTAATGGACTTTCATAAAGAGACAGCAAGGAAACTACTCTATTTAAAATCAAAACAAAAAGAATAAAACACCTGGAAATAAAGTTAACCAAGTTTATTAACAAACTTTAAGTTAACAAACTTAATTTAAAAGTTGTTAAATAACTTAACTTTTAACAACTAAAAATTAGGTTCAAAAACTTAAATGACTTAAAAGTTAATAAACTTAAACCAAGGAGGTGAAAGAGTGATACTCTGAAAACTATAAAACACTGATGAAGAAAACTGAAGATGATACAAAGAAAATGGAATGATATTCTGTGTTTCTGGTTTGAAAGAATTACTGTTATGTCAAAAAATCTGCAGCTTTAATGCAATTTAAAATAATCCTTAATAAAAAGTGGTTTGGTGGTTTAGTCATTAAGTCATGTCTGACTCTTGTGACCCATTGACTGTAGCCTGCCAGGCTCCTCTGTCCATGGGATTCTCCAGGCAAGAATACTGGAGTGGGTTGTCATGCCCTCCTCCAGGGAATCTTCCCAACCCAAGAATCAAACCCAGGTTTCCTGCCTTGCAGGCAGATTCTTTACCAACTTAGCTACAAGGGAAGCCCCTAAAAAAAAAAAAAAAAGAACACACACACACAAAAAAACTCTTGATAAAACTCTGTGTGAGTCCTTTATCTTTGTTTTCCTTCTTTAAGGTTGTCTTGGCTATTGGGGAATATGTGTGTTTATTTTTGCATTTCCATGTATAAATTTGGAATCATGTGTTGAAGAACTACAGGGAAAAGAAAAAGAAACCTGCTAGGATTTTGATTGGAATTGTCCTACATTTATAGATCAATATGTATAGAGATAATATCTTTAAAATACTGAAATCTGAATTGAAATTTGATTCTGTTGTAAATGCACCCCTCCTACCATCTCACTCTGGCTGCTTCTTTGTCTTTGGAAGTAGGTTTCAGTCTTCTTTGTCAGTTGTTACTCAGCAGTTAGTTGTGATTTTTGGCACAAGTGAAAGAGGAGAGTAAAAAAGTTGGCCTAAAACTCAATATTCAGAAAACAAAGATCATGGCATCTTGTCCCATCACTTCATGGCAAATAGAGTAATGGTGGAAAGAGTGGCAAACTTTATTGTGGGAGGCTCAAAAATCACTGCAGATGGTGACTTCAGCCATGAAATTAAAAGACGATTACTCCTTGGAAGAAAAGTTATGACCAACCTAGACAGCATATTAAAAAGCAGAGACATTATTTTGCCAACAAAGTCCATCTAGTCAAGGCTATGGTTTTTCCAAGTAGTCATGTATGGATGTGAGAGTTGGACTATAAAGAAAGCTGAGAGCCAAAGAACCGATGCTTTTGAACTGTGGTGCTGCAGAAGACTCTCGAGAGTCCCTTGGACTGCAAGGAGAACCAACCAGTCCGTCATAAAGGAAATCAGTCTTGAATGTTCATTGGAAGGACTGGTATTGAAGATGAAACTCCAAAACTTTGGCCACCTGATGCAAAGAGCTGAGTCATTTGAAAAGACCTTGATGCTGGGAACGATTGAAGGCAGGAGGAGAAGGGGATGACAGAGGATGAGATGGTTGGATGGCATCACCGATTCAACAGACATGAGTTTGAGTAAACTCTAGGAGTTGGTGATGAACAGGGAGGCCTGGCATGCTGCAGTCCATGGGGTCACAAAGAGTCGAACAAGACTGAGTGACTGAACTGAACTGAATACACACACACACACAGATAGAGAGAGGTAGTAAGAATGTTCTTCTCAATGTTCCATTTTCTTCACCCGTATGGTGAACATCGACAAATCTGCCTGTCCAGGAAGTCTTCGAATATTTCTAGGAAGGGCTCTGGACCTGTTGTGGGCACTATAGGGTCAACTCCGACTCAAATTTGCCCTTATTCCAATTTGTACTTGCTTCCAAAATCAATAATTGCCCCCAAAGTCCACAGTCTCAAGCTAGCTGCTGGGATTTAATTTGCAGGAGTGAATTTCTCTTCTTCTTTGGTCACACTTTTCTAGAGCTCAGCTTTTGTTTTGTACCTATTTCTGCTTTTAGGCTACACTCTGGTGTTTGTTCTCTTCCCAGACATGAAGGGGTAAAAGTAAAAGCTTTTAGGGCTCACTTTCTTAGTTGGGCTGGAAGAGGGGAGGTATACAGCAGGCACAGTTGGGGTGTGTGGGAAGGGCTTCTTGTAGCCAAGACCTGCAGGAAGTCACCAGAGTCCAAGACAGGTCGTATGCTTCCCCAGAGGAGTTGGCCTCAGGTTTATGGGTCCCTTGGCAGAGCCAAGTTGCACAGTTTCCCAGGAAGGTATAGGCAGTGATCCACACCCATTCACAGCTTGGCTGCAGCTGTGACCCCTGGGGTGGAGACCACAGTGACCCCCTGTCCTCCACCCATGTCACCCAATGGTGGCCCATATTCCCCATTCTAGTTACAAACTGCAGTCATGGATGGTCCTGCCTCTGACACTTGCAGGAGCTTTGGCATATATACCTCTGGGGTCACAGTCCACAGCTGTGACTTGTCCAGCTTGGGCTCAGGCTTTTTGTGGACTCCCTCAGGTGTCCTACTAGCCCCGTCAAAATATCTTCATGGTAGTCAGTCTTAGTGTTCTCACTGGGGTTCGACCCCTGAAGCATGAGCTCAGCACCCAGTCCCCATTCTCCACAGCAAGCATGCAAACAACATCTCAACTGAGCAGTGTTAGTCAGCAGTGGTCTCTGTGGTGAATTCTCTCTGTTTTGCCTTCCAAGCTTCTGTTGCTTTACTCATCTCTGAGGTTTCAGAGCTACCTCCACCCTCCCATCTCTGCCTAAGATGGGGTTTCTGAGTTTGTGGAAATTTCTCCTCCTTCACAACTCCCTCCCTGAGGCTTAGGTCCCTATTCCAAGTCCTTTGTCTCTTTAATTTCCTATATCTTTGCACTACTTCACTATGTGGAGAATACTTGCCTTTTTGAAACTCTAGGGTCTTCCTCTAGCATTCAGACTGTGTTCTGCAGGAGTTGTTCCACAAGCAGATGTATTTTTTGACATAACTGTGGGGAAGAGGGTTATCTCCTCATCTTACTCCTCTGCCGTCTTGAAAGTTCTCAGAAAAAAAAAAAAAACTGTCATCAGTCTTCATGATATCTTTTAGATTCATCAGAGGAAAAGGAGGTTTACCATGTAAGTACATGTTAAAACTTCAGCCTTTATTACAATCCCGCTGTTTCTAGGAAGTTTCAAATGGGTTAAAATACAAATTTAGAAATCTGTTTCTTTTGGGTGACTCCCACTGCCAGCGTATGATGGTTCTCTGCCATGAGGAGCTCCATAATATAGTCATAGAATAGACAGCTCACACTGGAATCATTTCATTGACATCTAGCTTTATTTTTGCTATGTATCTAGTAGCTATTATGAACTTTTAATGTAGGTATTTATTGAAATTTGTTTAAATTATAATATAGTCATGTTTTTAGATCCACTTCAAATATCTTTCTGAGTGTAATGAATACCATATTTAATGCCTTTACTAAGTTTCTTTCAGAGTTCAAAGTTTGTGTTTAAATAAACATAACTCAGTGGTTAATTTCCCATATACTCATGATTTTTACATGATTTGTTGATCTTTGTATACTGATATATTTCACAGATAACAGCATTGCACGCATAATTGTTTTGAAGAGAAGCTATCGAAACCAACATAGGTTGATCCTTGTCAAAGTTGCTGCCTTTGGCTCTTTTGCTAATTATAAATGCAGTAGGATCTTTCCTTTGCCTTCAGAGGATGTCCATATAAAAGTTAATGCAGAACATCTTACCAATTGTTGCAGAGAGTAGTCTCAAATCACACTGCTGCATGGGAAGAAGCAAACTGCCAAGCTGAAGGGTGATGCTATCTGTAATGCACATGGATTTTATTGTGTTAAGCTTCCTAGGAATGTGTGGAGGGTAATGTATTTTAATTCAGATTGCTTTGGAAAGTTGTAATTTTCCCTTGGCTGTTGTTGATATTTAACATGTTTTGATTTTTGAAAAAAAAAAGAAGAAGCAAAGACCTCAGTTAAATAGAGTTGAGAGACCAGAAGGGGGATGTCTCGCAACTTGTGATGATAGATGAGCCCACAGGAAGAAGAATGACTCATATTCTTTCCTGGCAATGACCCAGCCAATGAAAATCCATGCACTCTGCTCACTACATCCCTCCTGACTTCCTTTTCCTCTCTGCAAAAGTGTTTTTTATTTCTTGACATGTAGGAACTTGCACATAGCTCATCGCGCTTGCAGACCCCAATTTGCAAATCTCTGCTGATCCCTAATAAATCAGTCTTTGCTGAAGTGTATTTAATTCAGGTCAATAGATTGAATTATTTTAGATCCATCTAAAAACTGCCAATGATTTGAGAAAATTTTCTGACTTACTGCAATCGTTTGGCCCACACTTTGAGTGTAGATGCCAACTTCCTTCCTGTCTGCCTACAATTATTTTGACATCTTCACATTGTCATAATAGGTTCACATTCGCATATGTGTAAGGAACATGAATATCTGTCTTTCCCTTCTCTCCCTCAGTTCTGGCTCCTGTGTATGCATGTACACAGGTACACACACATCCACACAAGCTTAGTTTTTTTTTTTTTAAGTAAGCATGCAGCATTCTTCTTTTATTAAGGCTGTTTTTTGATACTTTTCCTTATATTTTGCAGAGAAAATTATTTTATCCTTTAAAAATATATTTATTTAAAATTTATATTTAACTTGGGGAAGAACATGAGGCTAAAGGAAGTTATTATCTTTCCATGTCAATTAGGGTTGCTAAACTCTCATAACGTGTGTTAAAAAATATGAAGAAATCACATGTGAACGACAAGCTGCTTGTGTAGTGAGAGATTATTAATTTATAAATTTATCATTTTATATTTAATTTATTTTATTTGGAGGCTAATTATTTTAAAATATTGTAGTGGTTTTTGCCATACATTGACATGAATAACACACGTACATGGGTATACATGTATCCCACAATCCTGAAACACCTCCCACCTCCCTTCCCACCCCATCCTTCTGTGTTGTCCCAGAACACCAGCTTTGAGTGTCTGCTTCATGCATAGAACTTGAACGGGACATGAATTTTATCTAAAGTAATGTACATGTTTCAATGCTATTCTTTCATATCGTCCCATGCTCTCCTTCTCCCACAGCATCCAAAATTCTGTTTTTTAACCTGTGTCTCCTTTGCTGTCTTGCATATAAGGTCATCATTACTGTTTTTCTAAATTTCATTTTAGTTCAGTTCAGTCACTCAGTCGTGTCTAACTCTGTGACTCCATGAACTGCAGCTTGCCAGGCCTCCCTGTCCATCACCAACTCCTGGAGTCCACCCAAACCCATGTCCACTGAGTCAGTAATGCCATCCAACCATCTCATCCTCTGTCATCACCTTCTTCTCCTGCCCTCAGTATTTCCCAGCATCAGGGTCTTTTCCAATATATCAGCTCTTTGCATCAGGTGGCCCAAGTATTGGAATTTCAGCTTCAACATCAGTCTTTCCAATGAACATCCAGGACTAATCTCCTTTAGGATGGACTGGTTGGATCTCCTTGCAGTCTAAGGGACTCTCAGGAGTCTTCTCCAACACCACAGTTCAAAAACATCAATTCTTCTGTGTTCAGCTTTGTTTATAGTCTAATTCTCACATCCATACATGACCACTGGAAAAACTATAGCTTTGACTAGACGGACCTTGTTGGCAAAGTAATGTCCCTGCTTTTTAATATGCTGTCTAGACCCTATGTGCATAGCACTGAGTGTGTATATTTGAGGGAAAGGTGGTCTAAAGGGGGGCCCCTTCAGGTCTTCCTTTGCTTACTCCATGTTGAAGATTCATTTTGGTTAATAAAATCAAGATACTTTCTGATGTATTAAAAAAAAAATAATAATAATATGCTGTCTAGATTGGTCATAATTTCCTTTCAAGGAGTAAGTGTCTTTTAATTTCATGACTATAATCACTATTTGCAGTGATTTTGGAACCCAGGAAGAAAAGAAAAAGTCAGCCACTGTTTCCACTGTTTCCCCATCTATATGCATTAAAATACTGCATTGGTTTCTCTTACTGGCTTACTTCGCTCTATATAATAGGTTCTGGTTTCATCAACCTCATTAAAACTGACTCAACTGCATCTTTTTCTATAGCTGAGTAACATTCCATTGTGTATATGTACCACAGCTTTCTTATTCATTTTTTTGCCTATGGACATCTAGGTAGCTTCGATGACCTAGTTACTGTAAACAGTGCAACATTGGTGAACATGTGTCTCTTTCAGTTCTGGTTTTCTTGGTGTATATGCCCATCAGTGGGATTCCTAGGTGGTATGACAGTTCTATTTCCAGTTTTTTTTTTTTCACTTGAGAAACATATTTTATTGGCTCTTCTGAATCATCTGGTCTATAAATAGAACTCCCCAGAATGTCTACAGAGTGGTAAATTATTATTATTATTATTTTTTCTACATTACAATACTGTATTTGTTTTGCCATACACTGACATGAATCAGCCACAGGTGTACACGATCTCCCAATGCCAAAGCCCCCTCCCACCTCCCACCCCATATCATCTCCCTGGATCCTCCCGTGCACCAGCCCCAAGCATCCTGTATCCTGTATTGAACATAGACTGGCGCTTCGTTTCTTACATGATAGTATGCATGTCTCAATGCCATTCTCCCGAATCATCCCACCCTCTCCCTCTCCCTCAGAGTCCAAAAATCCGTTCTATACCTCTGTGTCTCTTTTGTTGTCTCACATAGAGGGTCCAGTTTTTTTTTTTTAATATAAATTTATTTATTTCCAGCTTTTAAAGGAATCTCCACACTGTTCTCCATAGTGGCTGTACTAGTTTGCATTCCCATCAACAATATAAGAAGGTTCCTTTTTTTCCACACCCTCTCCAGCATTTATTGTTCATAGACTTTTTGATGGCAGCCATTCTGACTGGTGTGAGATGGTACTTCATTGTTTGGATTTGCATTTCTCTGACAGTGAGTGATACTGAGCATCTTTTTATGTATTTATTAGCCATCTGTGTGTATTCTTTAAAGAAATGTCTATTTAGTTCTTTGGCCCCCCCTTTTTTTTTTGATTGAGTAGTTTATTTTTCTGGTATTGAACTGCATGAACTGCTTGTGTATGTTGGAGATTAATTCTTTGTCAGTTGCTTCATTTAGTGTTATTTCCTCCCATTCTAAAGGCTGCCTTTTTGCCTTGCTTATAGTTTCCTTCATTGTGCAAAAACTTTTAAGTTTAATTAGGTCCAATTTGTTTATTTTTGTTTTTATTTCCATTGCTCCAGGAGTTGGATCATAGAGGATCTTGCTGTGATTTATGTCAGAAATGTTCTATGTTTTCCTCTAAGAGTTTTATAGTTTCTGATCTTACATATAGATCTTTAATCCACTTTGAGTTTGTTTTTGTGAATGGTGTTAGAAAGTGTTCTGATTTCATTCTTTTACACATGATTTATCAGTTTTCCCAGAACCACTGTTAAAGAGATTCTCTTTACTCCATTGTATATTTTTGCTTCCTTTGTAAAAACTGAGGTATCCATTGGTGGGTGGGTTTATCTCTGGGCTTTCTATTTTGTTCCATTGATCTATATTTCTTTCTTTGTGCCAGTATCATACTGTTTTGATGACTATAGTTTTGTAGTATAGTCTGAAGTCAGGCAGGTTGATTCCTCCATTTCCATTCTTCTTTCACAAGATTGCTTTGGTTATTTGAGTTTTTTTTTTTTTTGTATTTCTATGCTAATTGTGAAATTATTTATTCTAGTTTTATGAGAAATACTATTGGTAGCTTGACAGGGATTGAATTGACTCTAAAAATTGCTTTGGGTAGAATAGTCATTTTCACTATGTTGGTTCTTCCAATCCGGAGCATGGTATATTTCTCCATCTATTTGTGTCATCTTTGATTTATTTCAACAATGTTTTATAGTTTTCTATATATAGGTCTTTGTTTTTTTAGATAAATTTATTCCTAAGTATTTTATTCTTTTTGTTGCAGTGGTGAATGAGATTGTTTCTTTAATTTCTCTTTTTTCAATTTTTTTTTCTTTTTTAGAAATGCAAAGGATCTCTGTGTATTAACTTTATATCCTACAACTTTACTATATTCATTTATTGGTGCTACTAATTTTCTGGTGTTGTCTTTAGGGTTTATGTAGAGGATCATGTCATCTACAAACAGTGAGAGTTTTACTTCTTTTTTTCCAATCTGGATTTCTCGTATTTCATTTTCTTCTCTGCTTGTTGTGGCTTTGACTTCCAAAATTATGTTGAATAGTAGAGTGAAAGTTGGCACCCTTGTCTTATTTCTGATTTTAGAGGAAAGGCTTTCAACTTTTTTGCTTTGACGATAATGCTTGCTGTGAGTTTGTCATATATGGCTTTTATTATGTGGAGGTATGTTCCTTCTATGCCTGCTGTCTAGAGAGTTTTATCATAAATCGGTGTTAAATTTTATCAAAGGCTTTCTCTGCATCTATTGAGATAATCATATAGTTTTTTATTTTTCTATTTGTGAATATAGTGCATTACATTGATTGGCAAGTATTGAAGAATCCTTGTATCCCTGGGATAAAGTCCACTTACTCATGTGAATGATCTTTTTAATATGCTTTGAGATTCTGTTTGGTAGAATTTTGTTGAGATTTTTGCATATATGTTCATCAGTGATTTTGGCCTGTAGTTTTCTTTTTTTGTGCCACCTTTGTCTGGTTTTGGTATGAGGGTGATGGTGGTTTCATAGAATGAGTCTGGGATTTTGCCTTCCTCTGCCATTTTCTGGAAGAGTAGGATATGTGTTAGCTCTTCTCTAAATTTTTGGTAAAATTCATCTGTGAAGGAGTCTAGTCCTAGGCTTTTGTTTTTTTGAAGATTTTTTTTATTACAGCTTCTATATCCATGTTTGTGATGGTTCTAATCAGATTTTTTATTTCTTCCTGGTTCAGTTTTTGCCCATTTCCTCCAAGTTGTCCATTTTTTGACATATAATTACTCATAGTAGTCTCTTATGATCTTTTGTATTTCTGTGTTGTTTGTTGTGATTTCTCCATTTTCATTTCTAATTTTATAGATTTGATTCTTTTCCCTTTTTTTTTTCTTGATGAGTCTGGTTAATGGTTTGTCTATTTTATTTATTTTCTGAAAGAACCAGCTTAACATTTGCTGATCTTTGCTATAGTCTCCTTCATTTCTTTCTTCTCTGATTTTTATGAATCATTTCCTTCTGCTTACTTTGGGGTTCTTCTTTTTCTAGTTGATTTAGATGTAAATTTAGGTTGTTTATTTGATGTTTCTCTTGTTTCTTGAGGTAGGTTTGTATTGCTATGAATGTCTCTCAGCACTGCTTTTGGGCTGTGTTTTCATTTTCATCTGTTTCTATGCATATTTTGCTTTCCTTTTTGATTTCATCTGTGATCTGTTGGTTATTCAGAAGCATGCTGTTTAGGCTACATATGTTTGTATTTTTGACATTTTCCCCCTCTGTAGTTGACATCTAAACTTAGTGCATTGTGATTAGAAAAGATGCTTGAAATGCTTTCAATTGTTTTCAATTTACAAAGACTAGATTTATCACCCAGGATGTGGTCTAACCTGGAGTTCCGTGTGCATTTGAGAAAAAGGTGAATTCTGTTGTTTTTGGGTGAAATGCCCTATAGATATCAATTAATTCTAACTGATCCATTGCATCATTTGGAGCTTGTGTTTCCTTGCTGATTTTCTGTTTGGTTGGTCTATCCATAGGTGTTAATGGGGTATAAAAATTCCTCACTATTATTGTGTTACTGTTAATTTTCCCTTTCATATTTGTTAGCATTTGCCTTACATATTGAGGTGCTCCTATGTTGAATGCATCCATATTTATAATTGTTTTATCTTCTTCTTGGGTTGATCTTTTGATCATTATGTAGTGTCCTTCTTTGTCTCTTACCACAGTCTTTATTTTAACATCTATTTTATCTAATATAAGCATTGCTACTCCTGCTTTCTTTTGGTCCCCATTTGCATGAAATATCTTTTTCCAGTCCTTCAGTTTCAACCTTTATGTGTTCCCAGGTTTGAAGTGGGTCTCTTGTAGACAGCATATACATGGACTTATTTTTGTATCCCTTTGGCCAGTCTTTTTCTTTTGGTTAGGGCATTCAACCTATTTTACATTTAAGGTAATTATTGATAAATATGATCCCATTACCATTTACTTTGTTGTTTTGGGTTAGTTTTTATAAACCCTTACTGTGTTTCTATCTAGAGGAGATCCTTTAGCATTTATTGAAAAGCTGGTTTGCTAGTGCTGAATTCTCTCAGCTTTTGTTTGTCTGGAAAGCTTTTAATATCTCCTTCATACCTAAATGAGATCCTTGTTGGGTAGAGTAATCTTGGTTGCAGGTTTTTCTCTTTCTTCACTTAAGTATGCCTGAAAAATTTCTATTGAAAGATCAGCTGCTATCCTTATAGGGATCCCTTTGTGTGTTATTTGTTGCTTTTCCCTTGTTGCTTTTAATATTTGTTCTTTATCTTTGATCTTTGTCAGTTTGATTAATATGCATCTTGCAGTGTTTTGCCTTGGTTTATCCTGTTTGGGACTCTTTCAGCTTCTTGTACTTGGGTGGCTATTTCCTTCCCCACATTAGCTAAACTTTCAACAGTTATCTCAAGTATTTTCTTAAAGTCTTTCTTTTTGTTTTCTTCTGGGACACTTATGATTCAAATGTTGGTGCATTTAACATTATCCCAGAGGTCTCTGATGATGCCCTCAATTCTTTTTATTCTTTTTTTATCTTTTTCTCTCTGCTTCATTTCTTTTGACTGTTCTATCTTCCACCTCACCTACCTTCTCTTTTGACTCAGTTATTCTACTGTTGTTTCCCCCCAGTGTTTTTTATCTTTGTTATTATATTATTTATTATTGATTGATTCTTCTTTATTTCTTCTAAGTCCTTGTTAAACATTTCTTGAATATTCTGAATCCTTGTCTCTAGCATATTTATCGGCAGCTGCATTTTGTCCTCAAGATTTTGGATCATCTTTGCTATTATTTTCATTATGATTTTATCATTGTATGGCATTTTTCAGGTAGACTCTCTTCTCGTCCTTTGTTGGTTGTAGGTTTTTATCATGTTCCTTCACCTTTTGCATATTTCTCTGCTTTTTCATTTTGTTTAGATTGCTGTGTTTGGTGTGCTGTTTCTGCAGGCTAGAAGTTCATGCTTTCTCTTAATTGTGGAGTCTGATCCCTGTGACTGGGGTTAGACTAATGGCTTGTCACACTTTCCTGGTTGGGGGAGCTTGAGTCTGTGTTCTGGTGGGTGGAACTGGATCTTTTCTCTCTGGAGTGCAATGAAGTGTCCAGTAGAGAGTTTTGGGGTGTCTGGGTTTAACATTACTTTGGGCAGCCTGTCTTTTAATGTTCAGAGTTTTGTTCCTGTTTTGCTGGAGAATTATCATCGTGTGTCTTGCACTGGAAATTTTTGGATCTTGGATGGAGCTTGATTTCAGTGTGGATGTGGAGGCTTTTGGGTGAAATTTTGTCTATTAATGTTCCCTGGAGTCAAGAGTTATCTGATGTTCTGAAGTCTGAGTTAAGCCTTCTGCCTCTGGCTTTCAGTCCTTCTCTTACCGTAGCCTCAAGTCTTCTCCATCCATACCACATAGAATATAAAACCCCTAGGTTTATTGGTGAAACAATTCTCTGCAGCCAGGAACAACTAGAGATGTGCAAAGTTATATAGAGAAGAGAAGATGGAGGAGGGTGACAGAGGTGACCAGGTAGAGAAAAAGGGGAGTCAAAAGGGGAGAGTGTGTTTTAGTCAGTAATCTAATTCCTAATTACTCTCCATAGCTTAGAACACCCAGAGAGATTCACAGAGTTATGTAAAAAAAAGAAGAGGGAGGAAGGAGATAGAGGTGACTTGGAGGAGAAAAGGGAGAGTCAAAAGGGGAGAGAGCAATCAAGCCAATAATCAAATCTCTAAGTGAAAATGGACACTGAACATTAGATTCTTAGAGGTATAAAATTGTTAACAAATCTCAAAAATCAAATGTTTAAAATCTAAAATAGAAGTTAGATGGTCAAAAATACAATATAAGAAAATACAAAACATAATCACCATAATTTTAAAAATATGGATTTTTAAAATAGTTTTTTTGGGAAAGGTAATAATAAGCTATAAAAATGAAAGTTAAAGGAGTAATAACGAGCTATTTTTTTAAAATTAGAAAGTGATAATAGTAAAAATATATCTAGGAATTTCTCTGGAGCTGTGTCAGATAGTCCCTTGTTTCAGCTTTTACTTGTTCTCAAGGTCTATAGGTGCCCCTCAAATGTACCCAGTGTTAAATGCAGGATTTTAACCTATTGAGCCTGTTACTTCCAGAGCAGTTCCCCTTTCTTTGTTTGTTT
Organism: Litocranius walleri; assembly: GCA_006410535.1. Taxonomy (NCBI): domain Eukaryota; kingdom Metazoa; phylum Chordata; class Mammalia; order Artiodactyla; family Bovidae; genus Litocranius; species Litocranius walleri. The sequence continues at coordinate 1,305,548 of SJYG01000412.1, read as the reverse complement.
TGGTTTTCTCTGTTTGCAGGTCTCTTCAGTGTCTAATTTCCACCCTGACACAAGGGAGGCAAACATGGCCACTTATTTAGGATCACTTGTTCAGTTGTGTTGTGGGGAGGGAGGACACTGCAAACAAATACCACTGGCATGTGTGGGGAGTGCTCACAGTGGATGGGCCACACGGGGTTTGCCACCATCCAGGGTGGCATATAGGTCCCGGGTGTACACTGCTCAGTATCCAGAGTGGTCTGCAACAGCACTGTCCCAAGCAGCCCTGCATTTAATGCACTTCCCAGATCGAAACCACTCAGGTTCTTGGGTGCTCTGCAAAGGCATAGACCTGGGTTGGCTGTGCATTTTGTGCCCTTTCCAGGTCCAAACAGCTCAGGTGACCAGTGCTTGGCAAGCACACTTTCCCATGTGGACTGTGCATCTTATTCATCTGCCCGGCCCTGCCATTCTGTTCCCTAGGTGCACCACGACAGCACAGTCCCAGATGTGCTGTGTGTTTCCCCTGGGATACTGACCTCAGGCTGTGACAATCCTTGGAGATGTCTACCTTCCAGGATCCCAGGAAGGAAGGTTAGCAAACGGGAGCCTGCTCACAGTTTGCTGGAAGACATGGTCTCTGGGGTTGAGATTGCAGCAACCCCTTGCCTTCAGGCTCTGGCTGTCCCTTGCCTGCCTCTTTGCCTTTGGGGAGGGAGAGCCCTATACAGCAGCTGGCTTGCTCTCCTTTGGTATTCACTCAGTCCTTTGTTCTGTGAGTGCAACAGTGGTCACTGTGTGGCAATAGAGCCTTTCATAGGAAAAGTCTTTTTTTTTTTGGTTTTGGACTCTCTGGTGATCCTGTGGTTTGGGATTCTATCTCAAATAAGCTTCCTCAGATGGTCCTCAGGGCATTCAGGATGCATGATGCCCTTACCCTCAGGATGCATGATGCCCTTACCCTCAGGATGCATGATGCCCTTACCCTCAGGATACATGATGCGCCTCTCTGCCCAGCTCCCACTCACTGGTAGCAGACGCAAGTGTCTGGGCCACTTTTCAGTGAACAGTTGCAGTTAGGCATGTATTCTGTGGGTTTTTTCTTGTTTTATCCTGGTTATGTTTGTCCTCTGAGATTCCAAAACTCCCCACAGACACTTGTGAGAAAGTTTCCTACTGTGTGGAGATTTCTCCTCCTTCCCGACTCCTTCCCAACTCCCTCCCCAGGATGAGTCTCCATCTTTTAATCTTTTATCTCAGTTTCTGTCTTTTATATTTTGTCCTACTCTTTTTTGAAGAGATCGGACTGCCTTTCTGGGTGCCTTGTATCCTTTGCCAGCATTCAGAAGTCATTTTGTGAAAGTGATATTGAATGGTTTGCCTTGGAAACGAACAGAGATCATTCTGTCGTTTCTGAGATTGCATCCAAGTACTGCATTTCGGACTCTTTTGATGACCATGATGGCTACTCCATTTCTTCTGAGGGATTCCTGCCCACAGTAGTAGATATAATGGTCATCTGAGTTAAATTCACCCATTCCAGTCCATTTTAGTTCGCTGATTCCTAGAATGTCGATGTTCACTCTTGCCATCTCTTGTTTGACCACTTCCAATTTGCCTTGATTCATGGACCTGACATTCCAGGTTCTTATGCAATATTGCTCTTTACAGCATCGGACCTTGCTTCTATCACCAGTCACATGTACAACTGGGTGTTGTTTTTACTTTGGCTCCATCCCTTCATTCTTTCTGGAGTTATTTCTCCACTGATCTCCAGTAGAATACTGGGCACCTACTGACCTGGGGAGTTCATCTTTCAGTATCTTATCATTTTGCCTTTTCATGCTGTTCATGGGGTTCTCAAGGCAAGAATACTGAAGTGGCTTGCCATTCCCTTCTCCAGTGGACCATGTTCTGTCCTTTTTATTATAGGGGACTGGACTGCTAAAGTAGGAAGTCAAGAAACACCTGGAGTAACAGGCAATTTTGGCTTTGGAAAGTGGAATGAAGCAGGGCAAAGACTAATAGAGTTTTGCCAAGAAAATGCACGGGTCATAGCAAACACCCTCTTCCAACAACACAAGAGAAGACTCTACACATGGACATCACCAGATGGTCAACACCGAAATCAGATTGATTATATTCTTTGCAGCCAAAGATGGAGAAGCTCTATACAGTCAACAAAAACAAGACCAGGAGCTGACTGTGGCTCAGATCATGAACTCCTTATTACCAAATTCAGACTTAAATTGAAGAAAGTAGGGAAAACCGCTAGACCATTCAGGTATGACCTAAATCAAATCCCTTATGATTATACAGTGGAAGTGAGAAATAGATTTAAGGGCCTAGATCTGATAGATAGAGTGCCTGATGAACTATGGAATGAGGTTCGTGACATTGTACAGGAGACAGGGATCAAGACCATCCCCATGGAAAAGAAATGCAAAAAAGCAAAATGGCTGTCTGGGGAGGCCTTACAAATAGCTGTGAAAAGAAGAGAGGCGAAAAGCAAAGGAGAAAAGGAAAGATATAAGCATCTGAATGCAGAGTTCCAAAGAATAGCAAGAAGAGATAAGAAAGCCTTCTTCAGCGATCAATGCAAAGAAATAGAGGAAAAGAACAGAATGGGAAAGACTAGAGATCTCTTCAAGAAAATTAGAGATACCAAGGGAACATTTCATGCAAAGATGGGCTCGATAAAGGACAGAAATGGTATGGACCTAACAGAAGCAGAAGATATTAAGAAGAGGTGGCAAGAATACACGGAAGAACTGTACAAAAAAGATCTTCACGACCCAGATAATCATGATGATGTGATCACTCATCTAGAGCCAGACATCTTGGAATGTGAAGTCAAGTGGGCCTTAGAAAGCATCACTACGAACAAAGCTAATGGAGGTGATGGAATTCCAGTGGAGCTGTTTCAAATCCTGAAAGAGGATGCTGTGAAAGTTCTGCACTCAATATGCCAGCAAATTTGGGAAACTCAGCAGTGACCATAGGACTGGAAAAGTCTGTTTTCATTCCAATTCCAAAGAAAGGCAATGCCAAACAATGTTCAAACTACCACACAATTGCACTCATCTCACATGCTAGTAAAGTAATGCTCAAAATTCTCCAAGCCAGGCTTCAGCAATACATGAACCATGAACTTCCTGATGTTCAAGCTGGTTTTAGAAAAGGCAGAGGAACCAGAGATCAAATTGCCAACATCTGCTGGATCATGGAAAAAGCAAGAGAGTTCCAGAAAAACATGTATTTCTGCTTTATTGACTATGCCCAAACCCTTGACTGTGTGGATCGCAATCAACTGTGGAAAATTCTGAAAGAGATGGGAATACCAGACCACCTCACCTGCCTCTTGAGAAATCAGTATGCAGGTCAGGAAGCAACAGTTAGAACTGAACATGGAACAACAGACTGGTTCCAAATAGGAAAAGAAGTACTTCAAGGCTGTACATTGTCATCCTGCTTATTTAACTTATATGCAGAGTACATCATGAGAAACACTGGACTGGAAGAAACACAAGGTGGAATCAAGATTGTCGGGAGAAATATCAATAACCTCAGATATGCAGATGACACCACCCTTGTGGCAGAAAGTGAAGAGGAGCTAAAGGGCCTCTTGATGAAAGTGAAAGAGGAGAGTGAAAAAGTATGCTTAAAGCTCAACAATCAGAAAACAAAGATCATAGCATCCGGTCCCATCACTTCATGGGAAATAGATGGGGAAACAGTGGAAACAGGGTCAGACTTTATTTTTGGGGGCTCCGAAATCACTACAGATGGTGACTGCATCCATAGAATTAGAAGACGCTTACTCTTTGGAAGAAAAGTTATGACCAACCTAGATAGTATATTCAAAAGCAGAGACATTACTTTGCCGACTAAGGTCCATCTAGTCAAGACTATGGGTTTTCCTGTGGTCATGTATGGATATGAGAGTTGGACTGTGAAGAAGGCTGAGCACTGAAGAATTGATGCTTTTGAACTGTGGTGTTGAAGAAGACTCTTGAGAATCCCTTGGACTGCAAGAAGATCCAACCATTCCATTCTGAAGGAGATCAACCCTGGGATTTCTTTGGAAGGAATGATGCTAAAGCTGAAACTTCAGTACTTTGGCCACCTCATGCGAAGAGTTGACTCATTGGAAAAGACTCTCATGCTGGGAGGGATTGGGGGTAGGAGGAGAAGGGGACGACCGAGTATGAGATGGCTGGATGGCATCACGGACTCAATGGACGTGAGTCTGAGTGAACTCCAGGAGATGATGATGAACAGGGAGGCCTGGTGTGGTGCGATTCATGGGGTCACAAAGAGTCGGACACGACTGAGCAACTGAACTGAACTGAACTTTTTGAAAGTTGCTCAGCATTCAAATGATCTTTTGATGAATTTGTAGGAGAGAAAGTGGTCTCCTCATCTTACTCCTCCACCATCTTGCAACTGCTTCCCAATTTAGAAATTCCTTGATTGATTAAGGATTGTTATTGAAGTTTTTCGTTTCAGTGAAGGAATGTATTCAGAATGGAGAAAATATTCTGCACCTGTTTCTTTAGCTTTTCCTCTGGGAAACATTGAGAGCTATTGATTGTGAACTTAAAAGAATTAATTACAGCTTTTTAAAAAATAGAAATTGTTGGTGAAATATTGAAAGCATTTTTCCTAAAATCAGGAATAAGACAAGGGTGCCCACTTTCACCACTACTATTCAACATAGTTTTGGAAGTTTTGGCCACAGAAATAAGAGCAGAAAAAGAAATAAAAGGAATCCAAATTGGAAAAGAAGAAGTAAAACTCTCACTGTTTGCAGATGACGTGATCCTCTACAGAGAAAACCCTAAAGACTACACCGGAAAATTACTAAAGCTAATTAATAAATATAGTAAAGTTTCAGGATATAAAATCAACACACAGAAATCCCTTGCATTCCTATACACTAATAATTAGAAAATAGAAAGAGAAATTAAGGAAACAATCCCATTCACCACTGCAACAAAAAGAATGAAATACTTAGGAATATACCTACCTAGAGAAATTAAAGATCTATATATAGAAAACTATAAAACACTGGTGAAAGAACTCAAAGTGAAAGTGAAGTCGCTTAGTCGTGTCCGACTCTTTGCGACCCCATGGACTGTAGCTTACCAGGCTCCTCTGTCCATGGGATTTTCCAGGCAATAGTACTGGAGTGGATTGCCATTTCCTTCTCCAGGGGATCTTCCCCACCCAGGGATTGAACCTGGATCTCCCACATTGTAGACAGATGCTTTACCATCTGAGCCACCAGAGAAGTCCGAAAGAACTCAAGGAGGACACTAATAGATGGAGAAATATACCATGTTTATGGATCAGAAGAATCAATATAGTGAAAATGAGTATACTACCCAAGGCAATCTACAGATTCAATGCAATCCCTATCAAGCTACCAGAGGTATTTTTTTTTGTTCCACAGAGCTAGAATAAATATTTTTACAATTTGTATGGAAATACAAAAAACCCTGAATAGCCAAAGCAATCTTGAGAATGAAGAATGGAACCGGAGGAATCAACCTGCCTGACTTCAGGCTCTACTACAAACCCACAGTCATTAAGAGAGTATGGTACTGGCACAAAGACAGAAATATAGATCAATGGAACAAAATAGAAAGCCCAGAGATAAACCCATGCACTTTTGGACACCTTATCTTTGACAAAGGAGGCAAGAATATACAATGGAGAAAAGAAAATCTCTTTAACAGGTGGTGTTGGGACAACTGGTTAACCATTTGTAAAAGAATGAAATCAGAACATTTTCTAACACCATACACAAAAGTAAACTCAAAATGTATTAAAAATCTAAATGTAAGACCAGAAACTATAAAACTTTTAGAGGTGAATATATGCAAAACACTCTCAGACATAAATCACAGCAGGATCCTCTATGACCCATCTCCCAGAATGCTGGAAATAAAAGTAAAAATAAACAAATGGGACATAATTAAAATTAAAAGCTTCTGCACAACAAAGGAAACTATAAGCAAGGTGAAAAGACAGCCTTCAGAATGGGAAAAAATAATAGCAAATGAAGAAATTGACAAACAACTAATCTCAAAAATATACAAGCAACTCCTGCAGCTCAATTCCAGAAAATTAAATCACCCAATCAAAAAGTGGACCAAGGAACTAAATAGACATTTCTCCAAAGAAGACATACAGATGGCTAATAAACACATGCAAAGATGCTCAACATTACTCATTATCAGAGAAATTCAAATCAAAACCACAATGAGGTGCCATTTCACACCAGTCAAAATGACTGTGATCCAAAAGTCTACCAAGCAATAAATGCTGGAGAGGGTGTGGCGAAAAGGGAACCCTCTTACTCTGTTGGTGGGAATGCAAACTAGTACAGCCACTATGGAAAATGGTGTGGAGATTCCTTTAAAAACTGGAAATAGAACTGCCTTATGACCCAGCAATCCTACTGCTGGGCATACACACTGAGGAAACCAGAATTGAAAGAGACACGTGTACCCCATTGTCATCTCAGCACTGTTTATAATAGCCAGGTCATGGAAGCAACCTAGATGTCCATCAGCAGAAGAATGTGTAAGAAAGCTGTGGTACATATACAGAATGGAGTATTACTCAGCCATTAAAAAGAATACATTTGAATTAGTTCTAATGAGATGGATGAAATTGGAGCCTATTATACAGAGTGAAGTAAGCCAGAAAGAAAAAAAAACACCAATACGCTATACTAACGCATATATATGGAATTTAGAAAGATGGTAACAATAACCCTGTATGCAAGATAGCAAAAGAGATAAAGATGTATAGAACAGTCTTTTGGACTCTGTGGGAGAGAGATGGAGGGATGATATGGAAGAGTGGCATTGAAACATGTGTAATATCATGTATGAAATGAATCGCCAGTCTAGGTTCAATGCAGGATACAGGATGCTTGGGGCTCATGCACTGGGATGACCCAGAGGGATGGTATGAATAGTGAGGTGGGAGGGGGGTTCAGGATTGGGAACACGTGTACACTCGTGGTGGATTCATGTTGATGTATGGCAAAAGCAAGACAATATTGTAAAGTAATTAGCCTCCAATTAAAATAAATAAATTAAAAAAAATTGTGTATAGTCAATCGAGGCTCTCCCACTGAAGAAGAAAGAGGGTGAAACAGATAGTATTTAAGAAAATAATGGGTTCTTTTTTCTTTATCTTGAATCAAAAATCAATATCAAGTTTATTTTTTCTTAAACTTGAAGCAACGGTCATTTCAAGATTGAGCAGAGATAGACACATTTAAAATGCAAGTTTCCAATGCTGTGTGACTAAATTGGGATGAGAGAGTAGATATTAGATTGGAGCACTAGATTTGCTCCAAAACCATGGCTTCTGAACTATGTGCTGAGGCATCCTAGGTGCTGAAAAAATTTCTATAAATACTGTGGGATATTTTAAATTTTCAAGGGAAACACAGGAATACTCTGTACCATTTGATCAGTGCATGATGCTTAATGTAGTTCACAGTTTCAACACTGGATCATGCTACTCTCCTTTCATTGATGTCATGTCTTATGAAACTGAAGTCTCAGTGACTATCTTGTTAAAAATGTAATTATTAGGCATTTATTTTGGTCTAGGGAGTGCCACAAAAATGTTACTGAAACACTAATGATGTCATAAACAGAGAAAGTTTGGAAACTGCTCTCATTCTTTCTCTGTATATATAAGTATGCATAAATATATACATATACACACAAATATAATACAAATATGTTAATAATAGTTAAAATTTTTATATTTATTCTCATATGTACTTTATAGAACATTATTAATAATTTGGGATATTAAATTATATTCTCCTTGAATCCATAAATCATGTTTATAGAAAAGGTGAAGTGGCTCAGTCATGTCTGATTGTTTGCAACCCCATGGACTGTAACCCCACCAGGCTCCACCCATGGGATTTTCCAGGCAAGAATATTGGAATGGGTTGTCATTTTCTTCTCCAGGGGTTCTTCCTGATCCGGGATTGAACCTGGGTCTCCCATGCTGCAGGCAGACTCTTTACCATCTGAGCCATCAGGAAGCCTTGTTTATAGAAAGTTCTAGATGTCCATCAGCAGAAGAATGTGTAAGAAAGCTGTGGTACATATACAGAATGGAGTATTACTCAGCCATTAAAAAGAATACATTTGAATTAGTTCTAATGAGATGGATGAAATTGGAGCCTATTATACAGAGTGAAGTAAGCCAGAAAGAAAAAAAAACACCAATACGCTATACTAACGCATATATATGGAATTTAGAAAGATGGTAACAATAACCCTGTATGCAAGATAGCAAAAGAGATAAAGATGTATAGAACAGTCTTTTGGACTCTGTGGGAGAGAGATGGAGGGATGATATGGAAGAGTGGCATTGAAACATGTGTAATATCATGTATGAAATGAATCGCCAGTCTAGGTTCAATGCAGGATACAGGATGCTTGGGGCTCATGCACTGGGATGACCCAGAGGGATGGTATGAATAGTGAGGTGGGAGGGGGGTTCAGGATTGGGAACACGTGTACACTCGTGGTGGATTCATGTTGATGTATGGCAAAAGCAAGACAATATTGTAAAGTAATTAGCCTCCAATTAAAATAAATAAATTAAAAAAAATTGTGTATAGTCAATCGAGGCTCTCCCACTGAAGAAGAAAGAGGGTGAAACAGATAGTATTTAAGAAAATAATGGGTTCTTTTTTCTTTATCTTGAATCAAAAATCAATATCAAGTTTATTTTTTCTTAAACTTGAAGCAACGGTCATTTCAAGATTGAGCAGAGATAGACACATTTAAAATGCAAGTTTCCAATGCTGTGTGACTAAATTGGGATGAGAGAGTAGATATTAGATTGGAGCACTAGATTTGCTCCAAAACCATGGCTTCTGAACTATGTGCTGAGGCATCCTAGGTGCTGAAAAAATTTCTATAAATACTGTGGGATATTTTAAATTTTCAAGGGAAACACAGGAATACTCTGTACCATTTGATCAGTGCATGATGCTTAATGTAGTTCACAGTTTCAACACTGGATCATGCTACTCTCCTTTCATTGATGTCATGTCTTATGAAACTGAAGTCTCAGTGACTATCTTGTTAAAAATGTAATTATTAGGCATTTATTTTGGTCTAGGGAGTGCCACAAAAATGTTACTGAAACACTAATGATGTCATAAACAGAGAAAGTTTGGAAACTGCTCTCATTCTTTCTCTGTATATATAAGTATGCATAAATATATACATATACACACAAATATAATACAAATATGTTAATAATAGTTAAAATTTTTATATTTATTCTCATATGTACTTTATAGAACATTATTAATAATTTGGGATATTAAATTATATTCTCCTTGAATCCATAAATCATGTTTATAGAAAAGGTGAAGTGGCTCAGTCATGTCTGATTGTTTGCAACCCCATGGACTGTAACCCCACCAGGCTCCACCCATGGGATTTTCCAGGCAAGAATATTGGAATGGGTTGTCATTTTCTTCTCCAGGGGTTCTTCCTGATCCGGGATTGAACCTGGGTCTCCCATGCTGCAGGCAGACTCTTTACCATCTGAGCCATCAGGAAGCCTTGTTTATAGAAAGTCATTCTGTTAACATAGAGATTGTAAGAACTTAGACTAAGCATTACTATTCACTTAGTGCACTTTACCAAACTACTCATCTACTGCTTTGAAAGGAAATTACAGAACCTTTTCAACTAACATGGCTCTGAAGTGAGACCATATCTGTATTCCTTTGATTTTCTCATTTAGTTCTTGGGATTAAAAGAAGCTTAAACTTATTCAGTTGAGTAAATTTTGTTTTCCATTTTCAGGAATTCACATTTAAAGACTGCTTTACTTTAAGATATCATGTTTTGACTTTCTTTAAGTTATAGATGAGTGTCAGGTTAGTGACTGAAATACTAATACTCAACTTTGGATGAACAGAGTCTGAAAGCAATAAATTGGTGTCATAAGATTGTGTTTGCTCAGGGTATCACTTTGGTAATTATTTTCCAAAATTCCCAAGTCCTAGTGGCTTGTGGCAACCCACTCCAGTATTCTTGCCTGGACAATCCCATGGATGGAAGATCCTGGTGGGCTACAGTCCATGGGGTCGCAAAGAGTCGGACACGACTGAGTAACTTTACTTTCACTTTTTCCAATGCATGAAAGTGAAAAGTGAAAGTGAAGTCACTCAGCCATTGCCATTGCCATTGCCTTAGTGGCTTGTGATTGAGTGGACAATTCCACATGTTGTAAACTAATTAAAGTATCTTGTTTGCCCCAAATATATCAATTCCTTTGATATATAAACTTTCTCTATAGAGAAAATTTGTATCATAAATGCTATTTTTTATAGCCTATGTTACGGTAGATCTGCCAAAATTATAACAGCAGCTTCAGTCACTGAATCAGAAGGATTTTTGAAACCTAATTTATACCTATAAGTTTCACCTAACTCTCAATGAGAATAATCTCTAAAAACCTGTTTAGTTCTCCCTCTATACACATGGCCCATTACCCTATTCTCAACACCCCCTTTGGCTTCTCAGTTTTGGCTTTCATATGTGATCTGACCACTGCTGAAAAGTTAAAGCCTTTGCCCCTCGATGCCTGTTAAAATCTGATAGGAGAATGGGGAGCAGCTTTGGAAACTTTAAGATAGACTACTTCTCAGAAACCAGCTTTGTCTTGACACTGCTAGTATCTGTTTCATAGCAGTGTCATTTCTTGATTCTCTAGTATTCTCTACTATTAGACAAAGGTCTTCTTCACTTTACACTTGAGGCCTCCATCTCTCTGAATTTAAGACATACATATAATCTCAAGTGTTAGCTGTTTCTTAGTCAAGTAATTTAGAACAGTGGTTTTCCAATATTTCAGTGTAGACTAGTTTTTAAATAAATTTTTACATAGTTCAAGTATATAAAGTAGAAAAAAATCAGAATTAAGTTGTTTTAAGTCATAGCATAACCATTCATGCTCATTTTTTTCTCCAGAAATATTATCTATGTAAGGAACATAGTCCTTAAAGGGATATCTTTTGGAAAGAATATAATAAGACATATTGTTGGTAAATTCAGAGAAATAATTTATCTAATTTTAAGGAAAATTTATATTTATTGAATATACAAACCATCTCTCTCATAGAAACTTACATGACAATTTAGTTTGGCAAAAATCAGGAGTTGGCAAACAACAACCTGTGGGACAAATCTGGCCCATCACCTGATTGTTCAAATAAAAATTTATTGGGATATACACATTTTTGTGTCATCTATGGATGGTCTCACACACCCTGGTAGAGTTCAGAAGAGGCTGGGTATTCCACAGAGTCCAAAATATTTACCTAGCCATTTAAATTTTTTTAAATGCCATAAATATATTCCTTGAGAGCCATACATTTATCAGTCTATAAGTAAACAGTATATTAACCTATACTTATGAATTACAAATAAAGTATAACAGCATATATTAACCTACTACCTATGATTTACAAATAAGTAAGTAAAGATACTCAAGGAGCTGCTATGGTTTAAATTCAATTTTCACTATTTACACTTTAGAATACACTGGCATTTAAAGTTGACATTAACTTTCATTTTAATTTTATTCCTTTTGTGTTCTGATTTTTTTTTTTTACATTTCTGGTTTATACCTCAAAAAAGTGTGAAAATTTCCACTGACATTCTCAATTTATAAAGAGCTTTGTATTAATATGTTATGAAAGTTACTTTGTAACAAGGAAGGAAATTCTCTCTTACACAATCCAGTCTTTGAATAATTCCGGATCAATGTGTGTATGCAATGTCCTTGCTTTTATCTAGTATGAAGAAAGCTGATGGCCTCTGAAAGGCTTTCCAAGTTGGCCCAAGATGAAATAAATTCTCCTTAAAGTAAAATAAATGGTACCCTACAATATGCTACCAACAATGTCTTTCCATTTTTAATTATACATCATAGCAGAGGTCAACAGAAGAATTAGCTTTTACTACTGAGAGAGATCCGAAAGAGATTTTACTTCATCTCTTTATCTTTAAATGAAAGTTCCCTCTAAGCCCTATTCTTTTAAAAAATCCCAATAATAGATAATCTAAGTAAAGGTGAAATCGTTTGCTGACTTTCTTCAAAGAAAAATGCTTCTTCAGTTGACTTAGCAAACTATTTCTAATTGACTAAAGGCTTGAACAAATATTTGATTGTTTTGGGTCAATATAATTTCTATTCTGTGAGCTTTAGCATGTAAAATCATGTCAAGTCACAAAATACTGTAAATATTTGGATTAATTGATTTTCAACATTATATGGTCTAGGGGAAGCTACTGTGGACAGTAAGAAATTAAAAGGGAAGAAAATAAAACAATGTCAAAGAAGGAGAACACAGGTTACCCCCTGGATAGGAATGACTAGAGGAAATCATAGCATTATGTTGTGTTGGTCAGTCAGCTAGGCCTATTGGATAAACAACTCTATGTAGCACTCTGTTAAGTTACATTAGGACAATACTATGAGACCTGTGTGCGCGCAATGTGTGTGTGTGTGTATAGGTGTATGTGTGAACTGAGACGTAATATATGATAATCACATATTTGACACACTCAATAAACATTGCCACAGTCATGTGATTTATTTCAGGCTATTTGGATGTTTTATACATATGTGAGAGACTAACATTATTGCAGTAATCAGCTGAAAATGTTCTATCATCCCTGTGTTTGTTGATAGGACCTTTTTCTGTTGTAACAGATGGAACACTAACCTCAAATGGAATGTTATGGTGGCAAGCAGAAAGCACAGATTTTTTTTCCAACTTCTCTACTTTGAACTATTGTCCAAGATAAAGTGTTTGTGGCACTCCTAGTGTTGTGATCATGACACATCAATTTGTCTTGATAACACAACTGAGGATAGCTGTTTGAGTGAGCTATAAAACTAGTGAAAGACAGTTCCCGCCCACAAAAGTCTTGGTCAGTTCTTAGAACTAGTCTCTCTCTAGGTTATTCGTATTCTTCTCTAGTGAGTTAGAAATGTCAGGAGGGAAACAATTCAGGTCACATGGAATCTAATAACTTATGTTTAGAACTGCAAATCTCAATTTCAGGGTGTTCTGTATGTGATATTAGTAAATATAGACTCTTTATGAAGACGGAAAAAATCACTAAATTTGATCTTTTCCTTTCTCTATACTTTCTAAACTACTAGACAACTAGAGTATAATTTTGATGGAAGACATTGCATTAGAGATGTGATTTAGTGGAAGTTTCTTACAAAATATCATACCATTGAATTAAAGGCTTCTGAGCATATGAAAGAGAATTAGTCTGTAATGATTCAAAAGAAGTATCCCAAGACCTTTTATATAACGTATACACGTATTTAAATGAATATGATATATACTATAAAATTTACATCCATATAAAATCCAGTTACCTGGAAACTGTAAACTTAAT
>SJYG01000412.1:1217709-1291916 GCA_006410535.1 Litocranius walleri | reverse complement strand
AAACTGTAAACTTAATGATCTATACTTTTGCAAGAAAGAAAAAGTAATTAAATTATTTATTAGAAAAAAGTTTCCAAATTATTCAAATCAATTATAAAATTATTCTTACAAGTATTTTTCCCTATTTACAGCAGACATAAAGGACAGACTTGTGGACACAGTGGGAGAATGGGTGGGGCAAATTAAGAGTAGCATTAAAACATTTCAGTCAGTTTAATATTACCATATTAAAATAGCCAGTGTGAATTTGTTATATGATGCATGAAACTAAAATATGGTACTCTGTGACAACCTAGAAGGGTGGGATGGGTGAGGTGGGAGGTAGTTCAAGAAGCAGGGGACACTTATGTACACCTATGGCTGATTCATGCTGATGTATGTCAGAAATCAATACGGTATTGTAAAGCAATTATGCTCCAATTAAAAATAAATATTCTTTTTCATCCCAGTGCACCAGCCCCAAGCATCCTATATCAAACCTGGACTGGCAATTAGTTTCTTATATGATATTATACATATTTCAATGCCATTCTTCCAAATCATCCCACCCTCTCCCTCTCCCACAGAGTCCAAAAGACTTCTATACATCTATGTCTCTTTTGCTGTGTTATTTTAAACATGGAGGTCTCCCTGCAAAAATAAATAAATAAAAATAAAATATTTAGATTTTGAAAAATATAAAAAATAAATTAAAAAAAACAATTAAATTATTTTATTAAGTCAAGACTTCCAAATTATTCTGATCATGCATTTATTTAAATAAAAGTATTATGAATATTTATCTCAATATATACTTTTAATTTATTATATACTACTCTATATTTTAAATATAAATAAAGCTTGATTTTTTTCATCTTTTAAGATTAAAATAAGCATAGATAGATATTCTTTTTTTTCACCCTAATAGATACTCTTGCATATCCTGCTTTAAAGGCTATTGGTTTGAACAATTAGGAAGTAAGAGAAACCTACATTATACATTTTATTCTATTTGAAATCCTGTTAAATTGGCCACACAGTACATTTTCTTTTGTTGGATGAATTATAGATTTTCATAAGATGACTTGATTTCTGGTCCACATGATTACTTCATGGAGTTGACCTTCAAAACCTTGTCAGTATCTGTCATACAGGGTATAACATTGTGTGGGCATAAACATACCTGTGCTTTTTCTCCTTTTAGTTTTTCCTAATTTTAACCTTAAAATTCAATATTTTTTTGAGGTAATCCTTTGAGAACTTCACCAGCAGACATATTTCCAAATGCTCCAAAAGGTAGAGAGCAAGTTCCAGAGATGAACCTGGAAATGCCTTGAAATAGCAGTTAATCTGTTTCTTGCATTTTGGATTCCTCTTCTCATCCTCAATTGTGTTCCTCATTTGAGTCTCTTCACTGATGGCTCTTTCAGTCAGTTTTCAATCAATGGAGCATTTAGGAACTAGAGCTCACCTCTTAGGTTTGTTTTTGTTCAGTCATTCAGTAGTGTCCAACTCTTTGCAACCCACAGACTGCAGCAAGTCAGACTTCCCTGACCTTCATCATTTCCCAGAGCTTGCTCAAACTCATGTCCATTGAGTCAGTGATGCCACCCAACCGTCTCATCCTCTATCATCCCCTTCTTCTGCCTTCCATCTTTCTCAGGATCAGGGTCTTTTCTAATGAGTCAGTTCTTCACATCAGTAGCCAAAGTATTGGCATTTCAGCTTCATGATCAGTCCTTTGAATGAATATTTAGGACTGATTTCTTTTAGGATGGACTGGTTGTACCTCCTTACAGATGAAGGGACTCTCAAGAGTCTTCTCCCACACCACAGTACAAAAGCATCATTTCTTCAGTGCTCAGCCTTCTTCATGGTCCAACTCTCGCATCCATACTTGACTACTGGAAAAACCATAGCTTTGACTGTATGGATTACATGGGCTTAAAATATGAACTCTAGAACACCAAAGTCACTTAAAGATTCAAAGACAATAATAGTGAGAATTGAAAACTTTCACTACAGTTCCCTCCTTCTTTTCCTTAAATTTCCACCAGAATGAAGTCCTTCAGAAAACGTAGGGATTTTTCAAACTTCGAGATGGGGAGTAAGAGAAAGATTTGGCACAGACACAGAAAGGACAAAATATCCAATTTATGACCTTGAAGCACGTTATGTCTTTTAAAATTTCTACCTAAATCTGACCTGTATAACATAAGGATTTGAGAAGATTGCTAAATAAATATAAATTCAAGATACAAACTGACCCATCTTTGATATTCATATCTTTTAATAAAACATTAAATAATAAATCATTGTGCAAAATTAAGTACAAAGATATATTATTGTCTTTCAAATAAAATATTTTGTGAATTTAAATTTTTGAAATAGAGTATCTTCTTTTTATTTTAGCCATGATAGATTTTCTTAGCACTTTTTCACTTCTTTTCAGCCATGATTTTTAAAATTTATTTATTTTCAAATGAAGGATAATTGCTTTACCGCATTGTTTTGTTTTCTAGTAAACATCAGCATGAATCAGCTATAGGTTTACCTATGTCCCCTCCCGCTTGAGCATGCTTTCCACCTGCCTCCCCATAGCACCCTCTAGGTTGTTACCAAGCCCCAGTTTGAGTTCCTTGAATTTTACACCAAATTTCCACTGGCTATCTAATTTGAGAAGTAAAAGTGAAAGTTAAGTTGCTCCATCGTGTCCGACACTTTGCTACTCCATGGACTCTAGCCTATCAGGCTCCTCCATCCATGGGATTTTCCAGGCAAGAGTAGTGGAATGGGTTGCCATTTCCTTCTCCAGGGGATCTTCCCGACCCAGGGATCGAACCTGGGTCTTTTGCATTGCAGGCAGACACTCTACCATCTAAGCCAACAGGGAAGTCAATTTACATATAGTAGTTTATGTTTCCATGTTATGCTTTGCATAGATCACAACCCCTCTTTCCACCCCCACCCCGATTGAGTCCATGAGTCTGTTCTCTATGTCTGTGTCTCCACTGCTGCTCTGCAAATAGGTTCATCATTTCTACATTCCATAGAAATGAATTAGTATATAATATTTGTTTTTTTTTTCTTTCTGACTTACCTCACTCTGTATAATAGGCTCTAAGTTCATCCACGTCATTAGGACTGATTCAAATGTGCTCCTTTTTATGGCTGAGTAGTATTCCATTGCATATATGTACACAGCTTCTTTATTTATTCATCTGTCATTGGACATCTAGGTTGCTTCCATGTCCTAGATATTGTAAACAGCACTGTAGTGAACATTGTGATACATGTCCCTTTTTCAATTTTAGTTTCCTCAGGGTATATGCCTAGTAGTGGGATTGCTGGGTCATATGGTAGTTTTATTTCTAGGTTTTAAGGAATCTCCATACTGCTTTCCATAGTGGCTATGTCAATTTACATTCCAACCAACAATGCAAGAGGGTTCCCTTTTCTCCAAACCCTCTCCAGCATTTATTATTTGTAGCTTTTTTGATGATGGCCATTTTGACCAGTGTGAGTTGATGTCGTTGTAGTTTTGATTTGCATTTCTCTAATAATGAGCACTGTTAAGCACATTTTCATGTGCTTATTAGCCATCTGTATGTCTTCTTTGAAGAAATGTCTATTTAGGTTTTTTTTTTCCCACTTTTTGTTGGGTTGTTTGTTTTTCTGGCACTAATTTGTATAAGCTGCTTATATATTTTGGAATTAACCCTTTGTAAGTTCTTTCATTTGCTATGAGTCTCCTATTCTGAGAGTTGACTTTTCACCTTGTTTACAGTTTCCTTTCCTTTAAGTTTAATTTGGTCCCACTTGCTTTTATCTTTGTTTTTATTCTCATTACTCTAGGAGATGGGTCATGGAGGATCTTACTGTGATTTATGTCATAGAGTGTTCTGCTTATGTTCCTCTGAGTTTTATAGTTTCTTGTCTTAAATTTAGGGCTTTAATTCATTTTGAATTTATGTTTGTGTATGGTGTAAGGAAGTGTTCTAGTTTCATTCTTTTACATGTAGCTGTCCAGTTTTCCCAGCACCACTTATTGAAGAAACTATTTTCCCCATTGTATATTCTTTCCTCTTTTGTCAAAAATTAGGAACCCGTAGATGTGTCAGTTTATCTCTGAGCTCTTTATCTTGCTCCATTGGCCTATATTTCTGTTTTTGTGCCTGTACCATATTTTCTTGATGACTATAGCTTTATAGTATAGTATGAAGTCAGGAAGGTTGATTCCTCAAGTTCCATTCTTTCTCAAGATCGCCTTGGATATTCAGGGTCTTTTGTGTTTCAATATGAATCATGAGGGTTTTTTTTTGTTCTAGATATGTGAAAGACATCATTGGTAATTTGAAAGGGATTGCATTGAATCTTAGATTACATTTGGTAGTATAGTCATTTTTGCAATATTGATTCTTTCAACTTAGGAACATGGAATATCTCTCCATCTGTTTATGTCATCTTTGATTTTTTTTTCATCATTATCTTATATTATTCTGTATAACGTTCTTTTGTCTCCTTAGGTAGGTTTATTCCTAGGTATTCTATTCTTTTGTTGCAATGATAAATGGGATTGGTTTCTTAGCATCTCGTTCTGATATTTCATTGTTAGTGTAAAGAAATGCATCTGATTTCTATGTATTGATTATGTATCCTGTGACTTTGCTAAATTCACTGATTAGCTGTAGTAATTTTCTGATGGTATCTTTAGGGTTTTCTATGTACAGTATCATGTTGTCTGCAATCAGTGATAGTTTTGCTTCTTATTTTCCAATCTGAATCCATTTTATTCCTTTTTCTTCTCCTATTGCCATAGCTAGGACTTCCAAAGCTATGTTGAATAAAACTGGTGAGAGTGGACATCCTTTTCTTCTTCCTGATCTTAGGGTGAATGCTTTCTATTTTTTCACCATTGAGAATAATGATTGCTATGGATTTATCATATGTGACATTTATTATGATGAGTTAAGTTCCTTTTATGCTCATTTTCTGAAAAGTATTTTTTTAAACAATAAATTGGTATTGAATTTTGCCAAAAGGCTTTTCTTCCTCTGTTGAAATTATCACATGGTTTTTAATCTTTCAGTTTGTTAATATGATGTATCATATTGATTGATTTGCATATACTGAAGAATCTTTACATCCATGGGATAAACACAACTTGATCAAGGTATATGATTTTTTAATGTGTTGTTGCATTCTGTTTGCTAAATTTTGTTGAGGATTTTTGCATCTACATTCATCAGTGATATTGAACTGTAATTTTCTTTTTTGGGTGTTGTCATTGTCTGATTTTGGTATCAGGGTGATGAGGCCTCATAGAATGAGTTTGGAAGTTTTCCTTTCTCTGCAACCTTTGGGAAGAGTTTTAGAAGGATAGGGATTACCTCTTCTCTAAATGTTTAATAGAATTACCTATGAGCCATCTGGCCCTGAACTTTTGCTTTTGGGGAGATTTGTTATTATAGTTTTGATATAAATGCTTGTAATTGGCTTGTTCATAATTTCTATTTGTTCCTGGTTCAGTCTTGGAAGATTGAACTTTTCTAGGAATCTGTCCATTTATTCCACGTTGTCCATTTTATTCGCATATAATGGCTCATAATTGTCTCTTATGAGCCTTTGTATTTCTGCATTGTCTGTTGTGAAAGTCACTCAGTCGTGCCTGACTCTTTGTGACCCCATGAACTATATAGTCCATGGAATTGTCCAGGCCAGAATACTGTAGTGGATAGCTGTTCCCTTCTCCAATGGATCTTCCAAACCAAGGGATGGAACCCAGTTCTCCCCCATTGCAGGCAGATTCTTTACCAGCTGAGCCACAAGGCAAGCCAAGAATATTGGAGTGGGTAGCCCCTTCCTTCTCCAGGGGATCTTCTCAACTCAGGAATCAAACTGGGGTCTTCTGCATTGCAGGCAGATTCTTTACCAGCTGAGCTATCAGGGAAATTATTGTCTGGTGTAGCGTCTCCTTCATTTTTAATTTTGCTGATTTGCTGTTTCTCTCTTTCTTTTCTGATAAGACTGACTAATGGTTTGTCAGTTTTGTTTTTCCACTCAAAGGACCAGCTTCTAGTTTTACTAACTTTTGCAATAGTTTGTTTCATTTCTTTTTCATTACATAAAGGAAATAAAACTAAAAGCATAAATACATCTCTGATCTTTATGAGTTATTTTTTTCTAATAACTCTGGAGTTTTTTGTTCTTTTTCCAGTTGTTTTAAATGTAAAGTTAGGTTGTCTAGTCTACATTTTTCTTGTTTATTGAGGAGGGATGTATTTCTTAAATTAATTAATTTATTTAATTGGAGGCTAATTCAGTTCAGTTCAGTCGCTCAGTCATGTCCGACTCTTTGTGACCCCATGAACTGCAGCATGCCAGGCTTCCCTGTCCATCACTAACTCCCAGAGTCAACCCAAACCCATGTTCATTGAGTTGGTGATGCCATCCAGCCATCTTATCCGCTGTTGTCCCCTTCTCCTGCCCTCAATCTTTCCCATCATCAGGGTCTTTTCCAATGAGTCAGCTCTTCACATGAGGTGGCCAAAGTATTGGAGTTTCAGCTTCAAAATCAGTCCTACCAATGAACACCCAGGACTGATATCTTTTAGGATGGACTTGTTGGATCTTCTTGCAGTCCAAGGGACTCTCAAGAGTCTTCTCCAAAACCACAGTTCAAAAGCATCATCCTTCAGTGCTCAACTTTCTTTATAGTCCAACTCTCACATCCATATATAACTACTGGAAAAACCATAGCCTTGACTAGATGGACCCTTGTTGGCAAAGTAATGTCTCTGTTTTTGAATATTCTGTCTACATTGATCATAACAATTGTAGTTTTTGGAGATAATTCTGTAAAAGAAGATTACAAAAGGAAGAAAATTTCTTCTTTATAACATTTACATTCTAGTGAACAGATATGGAAATGATAAAAACATCATAGGCAGTTAATGCTTGTCAGGAGAGTAATGGAGGACAAATCTGAAGGTTGTAAGAGTGAGCTATGAGAAGATTAGGGGACAGTGCATTTTGGGTGGAAGGGAAGAGTAAGTGCACAAGTCCTGAGCTAAGATTATGTCAATGTGGCTGCGTGGAGTAAGATGTTAAGGATGTGGAGGAAATTAGTTCAAAGAGGCAGGCTAAGGCATCAGAGGAAGAAAAAAAAATAAGGGTAAGAACAGAAATTGAAGTGAGGAATGGAGCTTTATACATAATTAACACTTAAATAAGTGAGACAGACTAGAATCTATGAACTCTTGAACAGTAGTTTGTAGGTGTTTTGAAGATGAGGGTCACAACAAGGATATCATCAGTGGAAATGGAGATGAAGTAATGAATCTGAAATTATTCAAGAGAAGAATGGAAGGCTTGGTAAATTGGACAATGAAATTAGAAGATGAATAAAAGAGGGCTGACCCAAAGACCATCTTAAAGGTTTTTCAATTGGGAGAGCTCTGTGGTTGTATTATTGATAGAAACAAAGCTGATCAGAAGATAATAAGCATAAGTATTGAAATGCTTAAGGATGAACTGGTGCTTAAGGATGCTTAAGGATGAATATTCCAGAGGAAATTTCTAATTAAAATGTTGGCCATTCACCGATACTCTCTTGGAGCCCAGGAGTGATCACAGGCCTTGTACAGTGCCTTCTGTGCCTCAGAAATGGTACAGTCACTTGCTGCTGACTCCCCTCCAGATGATAGGAGAGGTCATGATTCCCCACCAACTCACCTTTGGAGTCTGGGACTGGTCTTGGGCCCTAGTCAACACCTATCCAAACTCCAGGAGTGCTTGTTAGCTGTCTCTACACCCATCGTGTGCCCTGGAGTTGCAGTTGAGTCACCCATTTGCAAGAGCCTTAAGACCAAGGACCAGCCACTGCATCTGCACAGCCCCTACCAAGGGGATAGCAAGCAATCAGTACATGCTGATGAAAGAGGCAACAGGCGATCAAACTAAAAACAGCCTTCTATGCTATTATTGTATTAATATAAAATATTTTATGAAATTATATATTATATAATTATATATTTATATTTAATTATATAATTTTAAATAATTATATATTATATTATATATAATTATTGAATATATAATTATATTACACATAAAATATAATAATTATATATTAAAAATATATATAATTATATATAATCATATATAATTATTATATATCAGTTCAGTTCAGTTGCTCAGTCATGTCTAACTCTTTGTAATCCCTTGAACCACAGCATGCCAGGCCTCCTTGTCCATCACCAGCTCCCAGAGTCCACCCAAATCCATGTCCATTGAGTTGGTGATGCCATTCAACCATCTCATCTTTTGTCGTCACCTTCTCCTCCTGCTGTCAATCATATATATAAAATATATAATAAATAAATATATAATTATATATAAAATATATAATATGAATAAATTAATATATAATATATTAATCCCACAAAAGCACAGGGATGCCCTTCACATACAAATAGCCCTCTAAGACCATAGTAGATAACTATTTCTCATAAACTCACAGAGCAAGAAAAATATAAGTAAAATGATGAAGCAAAAGAATCACTCCCAGTTAAAAGACCAAGAGCATTTCCCTAAAAGAACAAACCATGAGGCAGACTTCTTCAGTTTAACTGATATAAAATTAAAAAGGAAATAATAAAAATATGGAAAGAAGTAAGAAAGACCATTGACAGAAATGCAGAGTACTATAAAAAGGAATTAGAAAGTATACAATATAATACATGCAAGGAAACTATACAAAAAATAAAAGGAAATAAAACAATCAAAAATTATTTGCAGAGATGAAAGCTGAGTTAAAGCTAATAGCAGATTGAATAATGCAGAAGAATGAATAAACAGCCTAGAAGATAGATAATGGAAATCACCTAAAGGATATCAGACAGAAAACAAAATGAGAATAGGAGATTGAATATGTATTTGAAGATATTATGAAAACTTACCAAATCTAAGGCAGGAAGCAGATATCCAGGAATAAGAAATACAAAGGGTCCCAAACAAGGTAAATCTAAAAAGACTGCACAAAAATCATATTGTGAAAAATGGCAAAAGTTAAAGAGAAGATTCCAAAGGCAGGAGAAAAGCAAGTGTTTGTCACAAAGGAACCTATGTAAGGGTATAAACTGATTTTGCCACAAAAACACTGGAAGCCAGAATGGACTGGGAAGATATATTCAGAGTCCTGAAAGGGAAAAAATTGCAACCTAGGCTACTCTGCCCATCAAGACTTTTAGATTATAGAGAGAGAGAAATTTTTTTCAGAGAAGCAAAAACTAAAAGAATACAATAAAACTAGATCTATCCAAAAGTAAGTATTGAACGGTATTCTCTAGATAGACAATTAATAAGAATCTATAGGAAAGCGAAAAACACAAATGACAAATAAATCGCTCAAATAAGCCAGTATAGAGGTTTAAAAAAATCAGAAGTGATAACAATCACAATGAACAGCAAAGGATGAATCTGAAGTAAAAGAGGACATCAAAATAATAAAATGTGGGAAAGGAGAGTAAGAAAATTTAGACCACCTCCCCCTCACCTCCCCAAAAGTGCTTGAGCATATACAACTGCTTGTCTAAAGCAAGTAGGTAAAAAAGGGGTGGGTGTTAGCACACTTGGAAAACAAGGTAAGAACAAATAAAAAATACACAATAGATTTACAAAGAAACAAAAACAAAATGTTATGGAAGAAAATCTTAAATCATAAAAGGAAAGAGACAAAGAAGAAATATAAGACCAATAAAAAAACAAGGTTTAAAATCTCAGTAAATACATATTCATCAATAGATGCCTTAAATGTCAGTGGATTAAATGCTCTTATCAAAAGACAAAGGGTGGAAGAGTAGATGAGAAAACAAGAACCTATGATATGCTGCTTACAAGAGACCCACTTTAGGACAAAGGACACACATATTGAGGGGATGGAAAAAGAGATTGCATGCAAATGAAAGTGACACAGTGGGGGCTGTAAGACTCATACTGGACAAAGATTTTAAAACAAAGGCCATAAAGAAAGGTAAAGAAGGACATTAGATAATAGTTAAAAGGATCAACACAAGAAAAGGATTTTACACTCATAAAAATATATGCCTCTAAAGAAGGAGCACCTAAATGCAGAAAGCAAATACTAACAGATATAAAGGGAGAAATTTTCAGGAACATGGTAATAGTAGGACACTTTAATACCCCACTCACATCAATGGATGTATCTTCCAGATAGTGAATTGGTAAGGCAACAGAAGTACTAAATTATGCAATAGAACAGTTAGACTTGATATTTTCAGGACATTAGATTAAAAACAAAACGTGGACTACATATTCTTTTCAAGTGCACATGGAAGATCCTCTAGGATTGACCACATACTAGGGCGCACAGGAAGCAGAAACAAAAATTAAGAATATAGAAATTGTTCCAAGCATCTTTTCTGATCACAATATGAAACTTGAAATGAGAAAAAGAGTGATTACATGGAGACTAAACAACATGTTACTAAAAAACCAGTAAGTCAACAATGAAATCAAAGAGGAAATAAAAAATTAAGCTGAGACAAATGACAATGAAAACAGAATCATACAAAATTTATGAATGCAACAAAAGCAGTTATTAGAGGAAAGTTGCTAGTAATACAAGCTTTCCTCAAAAAATGAGAAAAATCTGAAATAATCTAACTTACAACTTAAAAGAATAAAAAAAAAAGAACAAACAAAATCTAAAGTCAGCATAAGAAAGAAAATAATAAATATCAGAAAGGAAATAAGTAAAATAGAAATTTAAGAAACAAGTACTGTAAAAACAAGAGCTTCTTTCCTGAAAGGATAGACAAGCTTGACAAACATCTGACCAGGTTAACCACAAACAAAAGAAAGAACACAAACAAAATAAGAAATGAAAAAGGAGAAATAACTACTAATACCACAGAAAAATAAAAGATAAAAATAAAAAGGTGGTGGTGGGGAGGATACTCCCCAAGTCGCTCAGTGGTAAAGAATCTGACAGTCAGTGCAGGAGACCTGGGTTGGAAGTATCTCCTGGAGGAGGAAATGGCAATTCACTCCAGTATTCTTGCCTGGGAAATTCCATGCACAGAGGAGCCTGGTGGGCTACAGCCCATGGGGTTGCAAATCATCAGGCACAACTAAATAACAATCACAACAACAATAAATGAACAATCATATGCCAAAAAATTTATCAATGTAAGACACACTGACAAGTTTCTAGAAATATGCAGCCCACCAAAGTGAGTCAAAAAGCAACCGTTTGACCAGAGAAAGAACCTGTACTTAAAAAAAAAAAAAAAACTTTCTACAAACAAAAGTCCAGTATCAGATGGCTTCACATATAAAGTCTATCCAACATACAAAGGACTTAGGCAGATCCTTCTCAAACTCCTTTTTAAAATTATTTATTCTTTTAACTTTTATCTCTATATTGAGATATAGCCAATTAACAATGTTGCAATAGTTTCAGATAAACAGCAAAAGGATTGAGCCATACATACTTATATATCTATTCTCCCCTACCTCCCCTTCCCTCAAGGCTGCCACATAACATTGAACAGATTTCCATGTGCTATAAAGTAGGTCCCTGTTGGTTATCAGTTTTAAATATAGGAATGCCTACATGTCCATCCCAAACGTCTCAAACTCTTAAAAGATTGAAGCAGAGGAAAAACTCCAATGAACATTGTATAAGGCCACCATTCAGTTGAGTTCAGTCATTTAGTCGTGTCTGACTCTCTGCGACCCCATGGACTCCAGCACACCAGGCTTCCCTGTCCATCACCAACTCCTGGAGCTTGCTCATACTCAACATCCATCAAGTCAATGATGCCATCTAACCATCTTACCCTCTGTTGTCCCCTTCTCCTGCCTTCAATCTTTCCAAGCAACATGGTCATTTCCAATGAGTATTTCTTCAGTTAGGTGGCCAAAGTATTGGAGCTTCAGCTTCAGCCCTTCCCATGAATATTCTTGATTCTTTTAGGATTAACTAGTTTGATCTCCTTGCAGTCCAAGGGACTCAAGAATTTTCTCCAACACCACAGTTCAAAAGCATCAATTCTTTGGCTCTCAGCTTTCTTTATAGTCCAACTCTCACATCCATAAGGGTTTCCTGGGTAGCTCAAAGGTTAAAGCATCTGCCTGCAATGCGGAAGACCAGAGTTTGATCCCTGGGTTGGGAAGATCCCCTGGAGAAAGAAATGACAACCCACTCCAGTACTCTTGCTTGGAAAATCCCATGGACAGAGGAGCCTGGTAGGCTACCGTCCATAGGGTTGTAAAGAGTCGGACACGACTGAGCGATTTCACTTTCAGTTTCACTTCACTCATATCCATACATGACTACTGGAAAAACCATAGCTTTGACTAGATGGACCTTTGTTGGCAAAGTAATGTCTCTGCTTTTTAATATGCTATCTAGGTTGGTCATAGCTTTTCTTCCAAGGAGCAAGTGTCTTAATTTTATGGCTGCAGTCACCATCTGCAATGATTTTAGGCCCTTCCCTAAATAAATTCCGTCACTGTCTCTATTGTTTTTCCATCTATTTGTCATGAAGTGGTGGGACCAGATTTCATGATCTTAATGTTCTGAATGTTGAATTTTAAGCCAGCTTTTTCACTCTTTTCTTTCACTTTCATCAAGCTCTAAAGTTCTTCTTCGCTTTCTGCCATAAGTGAAATGGTGTCATGATATGATTTCATCTGCATATCTGTGATTGTTGATATTTCTCCTGTCAATATTGATTCCTGCTTGTGTTTCATCCAGCCTGGATTTCACATGATGTACTGTGCATATAAATTAAATAGGCAGGGTAAAAACATACAGCCTTGATGGACACATTTCCCAATTTGGAACCAGTCTGTTGTTGAAGCCACCATTACACTGATGCCAAAACCAGACAAAGACGTCACCAAAAAGATAATTACATGTCAATATCTTTAAGAAGTATAGATGCAAATATTCTCAACAAAATATTAGCATACTGAATCCAACAGCACATAAAAAAGTTTATACACAATGACTAAGTGGGATTCATTTGAAATTCACCAAGTGAGTTCACCATGTGCAAATAAATCAATGTGCTACACCACATAAACAAAAGACAAAAACTACACTATTCTCTCAATAGAAACAGAGAAAACTTTTCTCAAAGTTCAACATCCATTCATGGTAAAAAATTTTACCACAGTGCATGTGCATGGAACATATCTCAAAATAGAGAAAGCTGTTAGTGTCAAACCTATAGCCAATATAATATTCAATGGCGAAAAGTTGAAGGCCAATTCAGCCAAAATCTGAAACAAGAAAAAGAAGCCCACTCTCATCTCTTCTCTTCAACATATTAGAAGTACTAGCCATAGCAGACAAGAAAAATAAGTAAAAATTATCCAAATTGGATGGGAACAGGTAAGATTGTAATGATATGCACACGATGTAATACTATATATAGAAAACCCTAAAAAATCCACACAAAATCTGCTAGAACTGATAAACAAATTCAGAAACATAGTGGGATACAGAAGTTTGTTTTATTTGTTTCTACCAACAAGAAAATATCAGAAAGGGAATGTAGCTTTTAAAATACCCTTTAAAGCCACAATCCAGAAAAATAAAATACTTGAAATACCTCACCAAAGAGGTGAAAGTCTTACATGTGAGAAGTATGTGTGCTAAATTGCTTTAGCCATGTCCGACTCTGTGCAACCCCACGGACTATAACTCAGAAGGTTCCTCTGTCCATGGGATTCTCCAGACAAGAACTAAAGTGCGTTTCCATTTCCTCCACCAGTTGAGAAGTATAAAACAATAATAAAGGAAATTAAAGAGGATTTAAAAACTTGGAAAGATATCCCATGTTCCTGGGTTGGAAGAATTTGTATTGTTAAAATGGCTATGCTACTCAAAGCAATCTGCAGGTTTAATGCCATCCCTATCAAATTATCCGTGATCTTCCACACAGAATTACAACAAATAATCCTAAAATTCAAAAGGTAACATAAAAGACCAGAATTCCCAAGGCAATTGTGAAGGAAAAGAACAAAAGAGGAGGCATAACCATCCCAGACTTCAGATAACATTACAAACCTCCAGTAATGGTATTGGCACAAAAAGAGACATTCAGCAATGGAAGAAAATAGAGAAACCAGAAACACACAGTTATGGTCAATTAATTTTTGACAAAAAAAAAAAAAAAAAAAGGGCAAGAATATACACTGAGAGAAAAAGTTTCCTCAGTAAGTGGTATTGGGAAAGTTGGGCAACTGCATGCAAATCAGTCTAATGATGTTAGAACAAATCCTTTCAACAATATATAAAAATAAACTCAAAATGAATTAAAATCTTAAACATAAGAAATGACACGACAAAATTCCTAGAAGAGAACACAGAAAAAATATTTTCTGACACGAACTGTGCCAACATTTTCTTAGATCAATCTCATCTTCCAAAGCAGTGAAAATAAAAACTAAAATAAACAAATGGGAGCTAACCAAACTTACAAGCTTTGGACAGAAAAAGACACCATAAAAAATAATACAGAGAACAAGGTGGCAGAGGAGTAGGTGGACATGGAATATATCTCTTTCCACAGATACGTCAGGAACACACTTTCAGACACAGAAGTGAATGCAGAACACTAGCTGAAAGCAGACAAGAGTACCTGACCAGCTGAAAAGAATATATAGACCCATGCAAAACTCGGTAGGATGAAGGGACTAGGGGGTAAAGCAGGAGTGTTAGTAGGACTGGACCTGCCCTCTGCAGGTGGGGGAACTGAAGCAGGGGTCCAATCCCCACATTAGGGCAATTGAGTCAGAGGAGAAATATTTAAGGCTGAGAGCAAAACAGCTGATCTGTGGCATTCCTAAATGGAATGAGAATCAGATAGTCCTTGCAGCAGCCATACATACCTCAGACAACACAGTGGCTGGGAGCTGGAGTTTAGGAACTGTGGAGTAATTCCCGGATGAGGGCTGCTGTTGACTGCAGAGAGACAGATCTAGGGGATGTAAGGGAGGAGATTGTGCTGGGAAATGCCTTTGGAGGAAAGCTGGGCAGCCATGAAAACAAGGCTATATTTCTGAGTCATGTGTAGGGGTGGAGCCATCACCATAGCCTCTCTCCCTACACACACCAGCATTGGCAGCTGAATAGTAGAGAGGCTGGACAAGCAAACACCTGACACACTGAACTACTGAGTGGGACTCCACCCAGGGTGATCCTTTAAGTGTCTGATGTGCCAAACAACAGAGAAGAACCCCAGGCAAGGAAGCCCTCCAAGTGCCTAAAAGGGCAGAGCTACGAAGAAAGGCTGGCCAAAGAGGCCCTCTGATTGTCAACTACAAGAGGCTTAAAAAAAAAATAAATAAAAAGATTCTGATAGGGCCGTAACACCTGCAGTCAGAGAGAGTTTCTTGTCCCTGCACATTTGGCACTGCCAGGGTCCCCACAAGCCAAGCAGCTATGAAAGCTTTGCTCAACTTTCACTGGGGCAGAGCTGCAACAGGCAAAAAAGTCTTACACCTATGCACAGAGTCACTTCAGTAGTATCCTACTCTTTGTGACTCTGTAGACTGTGGCCTGCCAGGGTTCTCTGTTGGTGGGGTTGTGGGGGGGGAGGCATTCTCTAGGCAAGAATACTGGAGTGTATTGGCCAGTACTGGTTGTCATCCCTTCTAGAGCGCTATATTTCTGCTTCCCTAGCTGCTTATTCTCCTGAGTACCTCATGCTGCCAGAACCCCCATGACCCAAGCAGCTGCACTACCTCCGCACATGGCCCTCACAGAGGAAGACCCAAGGTCTCCAGGGCAGCCTCAGAAGCAAACCCCAGTGGACGACCCACATGCAGAGGTGGAAATAAAACCACAATTGAGACCTAGGGGCAGTGTGACTAGGGAAGAAGACTCAAAACCCTCCCATGAGCTGTACAGCTGCAGATTAAATCCAGATGTTCAACACCAGACTCTGTGTCTATGGAATGACCTTTTATATGAAAGTCATTGAGATATCCCACAAAAGAAAATGCACTAGTTCTGATAGCTGTTGACATTGGAGGCAAGAACATATTGGAGTAGGACTAGATTAGAATCTGAGCTACCCCACAGTAGGTCCAGAGCTCAGCACAGTGTTAGAGGATAACCTAAGAGGTGAGGTGGACTGTGACTCCTAGGAAGGAAAAGGACTGTGACAGCAGTGACTCAAGTAAAACATTTATTATTCTTATGCTTTGACTTGTTCTGTAGAGTCTTTTGGATTTTTTTCTCTCTCCCCCTCCCCCACCCCATTGTAGCTGTTGACTTTATTGGCACTATGTGATCTAATTAAGGTTTTGAGCTTTTTTTCTCCTTTTATTCTCAGTCACATTTTTTTATTGTTATAAACCTCTTCCCCTACATTGGGCTTTTGCAGTTATGAGGAATTTTCCTTTATTTATTTATTTTTCTTTTTTAATTTCAATTTCTAATTTTTTTAACCTATTACTATTTTTCTACATTTATTCCTTCATTTTCTTTTCCTACTGCTCTTTTCCCTTTGCAGCTAATCTTTAATATGTATAAATAAAAAAGCTGTGGTACATATACACAATCGAATATTACTCAGCTATTAAAAAGAATGCATTTGAATCAGATCTAATGAGGTGGATAAAACTGGAGCGTATTATACAGAGCAAAGTAAGTCATAAAGAAAAACACCAATGCAGTATATTAATGCCTATGTATAGAATTTAGAAAAATGATAACGATGACCCTATATGTGAGACAGCACAAAAGACACAGATGTAAAGAACAGAATTTTGGACTCTGTGGGAGAAAGTGAGGGTGGGATGATTTGAGAGAATAGCACTGAAACATGTATATTATCATATGTGAAATAGATCGCCAGTTCAGGTTCCATGCATGAGACAGGGTACCAGGGCTGGTGCACTGGAATGACCCTAAAGAATGGGACGGGGAGGTGGGGGGAGGTTCAGGATTGGGAACACATATACATCCATGGCTGATTCATGTGAATGTATGGCAAAAACCACCACAATATTGTAAAATAACTAGCATCCAATTAAAATAAATAAATAAATTAAAAAAAACTTCTTCTACCTCTATTTAACTTTGCATATTAGTCTTTCTTTCCTTTTCTCTCAACATATTTGTTAGTTTTATTTTCATTGCTTTATTCCCCAATTCCCCTTACTTTAGCTTTGTTTTCCAGTTTGTGTATGAGTTAGTTTTGTTCTGGTAGATATCATTTTTGGTTACCTTTGTTTGCTGGTCAAGCTACTGTACTTTACTTTTGTTGGACTGTTTTGATTTTGCTTATGAGTGTTTATGTATATGTGTATATTCAGTCACACTTTTTATAGCTGTTATAAACCTCTTTTTCTAC
This sequence comes from Litocranius walleri, assembly GCA_006410535.1. NCBI lineage: Eukaryota > Metazoa > Chordata > Mammalia > Artiodactyla > Bovidae > Litocranius > Litocranius walleri. Next base: position 1,274,538 of record SJYG01000412.1, on the reverse strand, counting down.
ACTGGAATATTGCAGTCCTGTGGAGTGTTCCTTTTTTTCTTCTTCCATTTTTTCCCCTTCTTTTTTATAATTTTAATTTTTTTAACCTATTGTATTTTTCTACATTTATTCCTGTGTTTACCTTTCCTGCTGTTCTTCCTCCCTTGCAGTTAATCTTTAATGTATAAAAATCTTCTTCATCTACCTCTGTGTAACTTTGCATATCCATTCTTTCTTTCTTTTCTTTCCTTCCTTTCCTCTCAACATATTTATAGTTTCATTTTCACTGCTTTATTCTCCACTAGGCACTTTGCTTTAGTTTTGCTTTCCAATTTGTGCTTTAGTTAGTTTTGTTCTTAACTGGTAAATATAATTTTTGATTTCCTTTGTTTGCTGGGTCAAACTAATGTATTTTAATTATGTTGGACTGTTTTTACTTTGCTTCTGGGTGTATATGTATATGTGTATATTCCATTATTTTAATTACTATTGGCCTGATTTTGTAACTGGTGTTTGTCTGGGGTTCACCTTTTGTTTCTCTTTTTGGATATTTGTTTTATTCTCACTTAATGCCATAAAAATCCACTTGTGGAATCTTAATTCCTGACAGAGATCAAGCCCTGAGCCTTTGGAATGGGAGAACTGAACTTAGACTACCAGAGAACTAACCCTAGGGGGTTGCAAATAGTGAGAATGCACACAGCAGAAACCACTGGAATTCGAGACCTGGAATTACACATCCAGCAGTAGCACCCTGTGTAGGATGCTTCAACTAAACAACAAATGAAACAAAAACACAAACCCAATCAGCAGACAGAATTACCACTTCACTCAGGTTTGCCCATCAGAGGACAAACAAACTAACAAACACTCAAATCTCAATCTAACAAAAACTAACAAAACTCCAAAAATCTAACAAAAACTCAAATCTCAAAAACTAACGAAAACACAAATCTCACACTATTTGAACCTTACACAAACTACTGGACCAAACTTAAGAGGGGAGAAACCAAAATGAAGAAAGAATTCAACCTTAAAGCTTGGGAAAAGGAGACCTCAAACACAATGTTAAAAAAAAAAAAAAAGGCAGAGATATACTACACAAATGAAGGAACAAACTAGAAACACAGAAGTCAAAACAAATGAAGAGAAAATAGGCAGACTATCAGAAAAAGAATTCAGAATAATGATAGTAAAGATGATCGAAAGCCTTGAAAACAAAATGGAAAAAAAATGCAAGAATCAATTAACAAAGACCTAGAAGAATTAAAGAATAAACATACAGTGATGAACAACACAATTACTGAAATTAAAAATACTCTAAAAGGAATCACAAGCAGAATATCTGAAGCAGAAGAACAAATCAGTGGGTTGGAAGATAAAATGATGGAAATAACTTCTGAAGAGCACAATAAAGTAAAAAGAATAAAAAAGAACTGAAGGCAGTCTCAGAGACCACTGGGACAATATTAAATGCACCAACATTTAAATTATAGGGGTTCCAGAAGAAGAGAAGAAAAGAAAGGGTATGAGAAAATTTTTGAAGAGATTATAGTTTAAAAGTTTCCCAACATGGAAAAAGAAATATCTAATCAATCCAAGCATCATAAAGAGTTCTATACAGGATAAACCCAAGGTGAAACACACCAAGACACATACCAATCAAACTAACAAAGACTAAAAACAAAGAAAATATTAAAAGCAGAAAGGGAGAAGGAACAAGTAGCATACAAGGAAAACCCCATATGCTTAACAGCTAACCTTTCTGCAGAGACTTTGCAGGCTAGAAGGGAATGGCAGGATATATTTAAAGTACTGAAGGGGGAAACTCTACTGTACCCTACAAGGATCTCATTCAAAATTGATGGAGAAATAAAAAGCTTTTCAGACAAGCAAGTTAAGAGAATTCAGTACCATCAAACTAGCTTTACAAAAAGTGTTAAACAGACTTAGACTGTTTAACAGTTTAAGTTAAACAGACTAAATGTTAAACAAACTTAACAAAATTTCTTGTTAAACAGTCAAGAAATACAAGAGAAGAACAAAGATCTACAAAATGAAACCCAAACAATTAAGAAAATGGCAACATGAACATACATATCAATACTTACTTTAAATGTAAATGGATTAAATAGTCCAACCAAAAGACATAGATTGACTGAATGGATACAAAATAAGACTCATATATATGCTGTCTACAGAAACCCACTTCAGACCTAAAGACACATATGAGAGGTTGAAAAAAACATCTATGCAAATGGGAAGCAAAAGGTATCTAGAGTAGCAATCTTCATATCAGACAAAATAGACCTTAAAATAAAGATTACAAGAGATAAGGGTGGACACTACAAAATGATCAAGGGATCAATACAAGAGGAGGACACAATTGTAAACATCTATGCACCTGACATAGGAACACCTCAATGCATAAGGCAAATGCTAACAGACATAAAAGGAGAAATTGACAGTAACACAATGATAGTAGGAGACATTAACACCCCACTCACAAAAGGAAAGGTCATCAAAACAGAAAATTAATAAGGAAACACAAGTCTTAAATGATACATTAGATGAGATGGATCTCATTGATATCTTCAGGACATTCCACCCAAATGCTTGTTTTCAAGTGCATATGGAACATTTTCCAGGATAAACCACATCTTAGGTCACAAATTTAAGAAATTTGAAATCATATCAAGCATCTTCTCTGACCACATCACTATGAGACTAGATATTAATTACAAGAAAAAAAATGCAAGAAACACAAATACATGGAGATTAAACACGTTTCTAAATAACCAATAAGTTACTGAAGAAATGAAATAGGAAATAAAAAAAATTTCTAGAAACAAATGACAATGAAAACACAACTAAAATCCTATGGGATGCAGCAAAAGCAGTCCTAAGAGGGAAGTTTATAGCAATACAATCCTACCTCAAGAAACAAGGAAAACATTGAACAGACAACATAACTTTACACCTGAAACAACTGGAAAAAGAAAACCACAAAATTAGTAGAAGGAAAGAAATCATAAAGATTGGAGCAGAAATATATGAAACAATATTAAAGATAAATAAAACTAAAAGCTGGTTCTTTAAGAAGATAAACAAAATTGCCAAACCTTTAGCCAGTCTCATAAAGAAAAAAGGAATAATAATACAAAAAATTAGATATAGAAAAGAAGTTACAACAGACAATGCAGAAATACAAAGGATTATAAGAGACTATTATGAACAACTATATGGCAATTAAATTGATAACCTGGAAGAAATGGAAAGATTCTTAGAAATGTTCAATCTTCCAAGACTGAAAGAAAAAGAAATAGAAACTATGAACAACCCAATTACAAGCACTGAAATTTAAGCTGTGATAAAAAATCTACCCCCAAAGCCCAGGACCAGATGGCTTCACAGGAGAATTCTATCAAACATTTAGATAAGAGCTAATGTTTATCCTTCTAAAACTCTTTCAAAAACTTGCAGAGGAACAAACACTTCCAAACTCATTCTATGAGGTCACTATCACCCTGATACCAAAACCAGACAAAGACAACACACAAAAAGAAAACTACAGGCCATTATCACTGATGAACATAGATGCAAAAATCTTCAACAAAATTTTAGAAAACAGAATTCAGCAACACATCAAAAACACATCAACACCATGATCAAGCTGGGTTTATCCCAGGAATGCAAGGATTCTTCAATATACACAAATCAATCAATGTGATACACCATATTAACAAACTTAAAGATAAAAAGCATATGATAATCTCAATGGATGCAGAAAAAGCCTTTGACAAAATTCAGCACCCATTTATGATTAAAACTCTTCAAAAAATGGGCATAGAAGGAACCTACCTCCATGTAGTAAAGGCCATATATGATAAGCCTACAGCAAACATTATTCTCAATGGTGAAAAACTGAAAGCATTTCCCCTAAGATTAGGAACAAGAAAAGGATGTCCACTTTACCACTATTATTCAATATAGTTATGGAAATCTTAGCTACAGTAACAGAAAAGTAAAAGAACTAAAAGGAATCCAGATTGGAAAAGAAGAAGTAATGATTTCCGTGTTTTCAGATGCCGTGAGACTGTACATAGAAAACCTTGAAGATAGTATCAGAAAATTACTAGAGATAATCAGTGAATTTAGCAAAGTTGCAAGATACAAATTCAATACACAAAAATCATTTGCATTTCTATATACTAACAATGACGGAGAAGGCAATGGCAACCCACCCCAGTACTCTTGCCTGGAGAATCCCATGAACAGAAGAGCCTGGTAGGCTGCAGTCCATGGGGGTAGCTAAAGAGTCGGACACAATTGAGCAACTTCACTTTTACTGTTCACTTTCATGCATTGGAGAAGGAAATGGCAACCCACTCCAGCGTTCTTGCTTGGAGAATCCCAGGGACAGTGGAGCCTGGTGGGCTGCCATCTCTGGGGTTGCACAGAGTCGGACACGACTGAAGTGACTTAGCAGCAGCAGCAGCAGCATACTAACAATGAAACATAAGAAAGAGAAATTAAGGAATCAATCTCATTTACTATTGCCAATAAATAAGTAAATAGGAATAAACTTACCTAAGGAGACAAAAGAATTGTACACAGAAAATTATAAGACACTAATGAAAGAAATCAAAGATGACATAAACAGATGGAAACATATTCCATGTTCTTGGGTAGGAAGAATCAATATTGTGAAAATGACAGTACTACCAAATGTAATCTACAGATTCAATGAGATCCCTATCAAATTACCAATGGCATTTTTCACAGAACTAGAACCAAATATTTTACAATTAATATGGAAATACAAAAGACCCCGAATAGCCAAAGTTTTTTTGTAAAAGAAGAATGGAGCTGGATGAATCAACCTTCCTGACTTCAGATTATACTGCAAAGCTGTAGTCATCAAGACAGTATAGTACTGGCATAAAATCAGAAAAAAAGACCAATGGAATAAGATAGAAAGCCCAGAAAAACATCCATGCACCTATGGTTACCTTATTTTTGCCAAAGGAGGCAAGAATATGCAGTGGGGCAAAGACAGCCTCTTCAATAAATGGTGCTGGGAAAACTGGACAGCTACATGTAAAGAATGAAATTAGAGCACTTCTTAACACCATACACAAAAACAAACTCAAAATGGATCAAAAACTTAAATGTAAGACCAAAAAATATAAAATTCTTAGAGGAAAACTTAGGCAGAACACTCGATGATGTAAATCAAAGGAAGATATTCTATGACCCACCTCTGAAGTAATGGAAATAAAAACAAAAGTAAACAAGTGAGACCTGATTAAACTTAAAAGCTTTTGCACAGCAAAGGAAACTATAAGCAAAGTGAAAAGACAACTCTCAGAATGGGAGAAAATAATAGCAAATAAAACAACTGACAAAGGATTAATTTCCAAAATATACAAGCAACTCATATAACTCAAGGCCAGAAAAAAAACAACTTAATAAAAAAGTGGGGTAAAAGGCCTAAACAGAATTTTCTCCAAAGAAGACACACAAAGGGCTAACAAACACTTGACCAGATGTTCAACATCTCTCATTATTAGAGAATTGCAAATCAAAACCACAATGAGATACCACCTCACACTGGTCAGAATGGCCAACATCAAAAAGTCTACAAACAATAAATGCTTGAGAGAGTGTGGAGAAAATGGAACATACTTGCACTGTTGGTGGCTGGGGATGTAAATTGCTACAGTCACTATGGAAGACAGTATGGAGATTCCTTAAAAAACTAGGAATAAAACCACCATATGACCCAAAAATTTCACTCTTAGGCGGATACCCTGAGAAAACCAAAACTGAAAAAGACACATGTCTCCCATTGTTCACTGCAGAAGCAACCTAGATGTCCATTGACAGATAAATGGATAAAGTTGTGGTACTTATTATACTCAATGGAATATTACTCAGCAATATAAATTAACGCATCTGAGTCAGTTCTGATGAGGTAGATGAACCTAGAACCTATTATAGGGAGTGAAATGAGTCAGAAAGAGAAAGATAAATATCATATTCTAAAATACATATTCTTGCCTTGAGAATCACAGGAATGGGGGAGCCTGGTGGGCTGCCATCTATGGGGTCGCACAGAGTTGGACATGACTGAAGCGGCTTAGCTGCAGCAGCAGCAGCAGTCTTTATCTTGGAGAAGGAATTGGCAACCCATTCCAGTATTCTTGCCTGGAGAATCTCAGGAATGGAGGAGCCTGGTTGGCTGCCTTCTATGGGGTCACATAGAGTTAGACATGACTGAAGTGACTTAGCAGCAACATACATATATGGAATCTAGAAAAATGATACTGAAGAATTTATTTACAGGGCAGAATGGAGAAACAGACATAGAGAATAGACTTATGGACATAGGGAGAGGGGAGGAGAGGGTGAGATATATGGAAAGTGTTACATAGAAACTTACATTATCATATGTAAAATAAATAGCCAATGGGAATTTGCTGTATGGCTCAGGAAACCCAAATAGGGGCTCTGTATCAACCTAGAGGGATGGAATGGGGAGGGAGATGGGAGGGAGGTTCAAAAGGGAGGGCATATATGTATACCTATGGCTGGGAAGGATTGGGGGCAGGAGGAGAAGGGGACGACAGAGGATGAGATGGCTGGATGGCATCACTGACTCGATGAATGTCAGTCTGAGTGAACTCTGGGAGATGGTAATGGACAGGGAGGCCTGCGAGTCATGAGGTCGTGAAGAGTCAGACACGACTGAGTGAATGAACTGAACTGATGGCTGATTCATGTTGGAATTTGACAGAAAACAACAAAATTCTGTAAAGAAATTATCCTCAATAAAAAATAAATTAAAAAAAAAGGCAACCTATAGAATGGGAAAAAATATTTGTAAACAATGTGACTGACAAGGTCTTACTTTTTAAAATATTCAAACAGCTCATTAAACTAACAACAATAGCAATAACCCAAATATCCAATCAGAAAATGAGCATGATATCTGAAGAGACATATCTCCAAAGAGGAAATACAGATGGTCAACAGACATATGAAAAGATGCTCAGCATTGCTAACTATTAGTGAAATGTAGATCAAAACTACAATGATGTACTACCTGACACCAGTCAGAACGGCCATCATTAAAATGTCTACAAATAACAAGTGTTGGAGAGGTTGTGGAGAAAACTGATGCATCCTACACTGTTGGTGTGAATTTAAGTTTGTACAGCCACTGTGGAAAACAGTATGAAAGTTTCTCAGAAAACTTAAAATAGAAATGCCATATGATCCAGCAATTCTACTCTTGAACATATATCCAGACAAAACTATAATTTAAAAAGATACATGTACCCCTATGTTCATAGCAGCACTATTAACGTTAGCCATGACACGGCAACAACCTAAATAGCTGTAGACAGATGAGTGAATAAAGAAGTGGTACATACATAAAATGAAATACTACTCAGCCACAATAAAGAAGGGAATAATGCCATCTGCAGCAACATAAATACAACTGCAGATTATCATACTAAGTAAAGTCAGAAAGAGAAAGACAAATGTCATATGATATCTTAGATGTGGAACCTAAAAGTTTATAGAAATGAACTTATCAATGAAACAGAAATAGAATCAGGGACATAGAGAACAGTGTAGTGGTTACCAGTGGAAAGGATGGTGAGAGAGGGTTGGATTGGGAATTTGTGATTGGCATATATAAACTGGCATATATAAAATGGATTAAGAACAAGGTCTTATTGTATACCACAGAAAAATCATATTCAGTATTGTATGATAAACTGTAATAGAAATGAATATGAAAATGTATTCATGTGTATAGCTGAGTCACTTTGCTGTACAGCAGTAAGCATGACTTTGCAGTTAAAGTGTACTAAAAAAAAACAAAAAAAAACTAAGTCATTAAAAAAAAATGCTGGCAATAAAATAATGGAGAGAGAAATAACACTGTACTTAAAAGTTTCACAAAATGGGCCTATAGAAAAGAGCTATTGGAGATGGATAAATGCAGAGCAATATCTTTTGGAAATTGGATAAGACTAAAATTCAGAACTCTGTGCTGTGAATGAATGGGTATATTATAAGATTTTAAGTAAGATTAATTAAAATAAAATTAATTTAAATAAGATTAATTTTGTTAATAGGATCTGAGTTTCCTAGATGTATTCATTCTTATGGATAGTTGACACACACAAATCTAGGACCACAAATTTCTTTTAATTTAATTTCAGGAACTCAGAATAAAATTGTAGTTTGCTGATAATTAGGTATATTCCTACAAACATAAATCAGAGAATGAATAATTTTATAAAACCAAACTGAAAGAAGAGATTGATGAGAAGACTGAAGTGATATAGAGAAGGTAAAGCAGATTGCAGGCTACATGAGGCTCTATGAGCTTCTGAGACACAACATCATTTACCTCTTTATTCAACAAATATTTTCTATTTGTTAATCACCTATTGTATGGTGGTCAGCGTACTATTTCTGATAATAGTGAAAAGAAGCAGAGAAATATGGCCTTGCTGTCATGAAGTTTAGTCTAAAACAGAAAGATGTTAAACAAATAGCTATATAATTAATACTAAACATGTAGAACATAACAGGAGTAACCATTATGTTGTTTCATAACTTTTTCTACATAAACATGAGAGTGATCTCAGTAAGGAAAATTGTCCGAAAATCAAGACTGATTACAGAAGATATTGTCCGGGGAAAGAATCACTATTTTAACCAATGTGACCTGCTGCCTTAAAAATTAAAATGGATACTACGCATGCACTGTGTGTGTGTGTCTCCTATAAGAAATGCAGCTTCATCAGGAAAAGATAATTGAGCTCTAATTTTAATATCCTTGAATCTTCCAAAGTTTCATTTTTTTTTTTTTAAGCCAAAGAGCCCATCTTAGAGATTGTGGTCACTAATCTCACTTGAGATAGTGAAAATGCTGAGACAAAACACAGTTCAGATCACATCCTAGTTATAATCTGTTCACTTTGTTTCTGCCTAAAATAAAGTAGAACCTATGGCTAAAAGGCCCAACAGTTCATTTTTAAGAAATTAATTTACAAAACAATTTTAAAAAATGTCTTCCTTGGGCACCACAGAAAGATCATCTTAGCTGAGATCAGTTCAGTTCAGTTACTCAGTCGTGTCCGACTCTTTGCGACACCATGAATTGCAGCAGGCCAGGCCTCCGTGTCCATCACCAACTCCCGGAGTTCACTCAGACTCACGTCCATCGAGTCAGTGATGCCATCCAGCCATCTCATCCTCTGTCATCCCCTTCTCCTCCTGCCCACAATCCCTCCCAGCATCAGAGTCTTTTCCAGTGAGTCAACTCTTCGCATGAGGTGGCCAAAGTACTGGAGTTTCAGCTTTAGCATCATTCCTTCCAAAGAAATCCCAGGGCTGATCTCCTTCAGAGTGGATTGGTTGGATCTCCTTGCAGTCTAAGAGCATATTTAAAAAACAAGGAAAACTGATTTTGCCCAGAATGAGAAAGATAACAAGGCAGAATTCTAGCCTCTATAAATATTACATAATCCTTTTAGTTGAAAAAAATAAAAATTCACTTGGGATAAAATATTTGGATTCTTGTCTCAGTTATTCTGTTAGTATAAACCTGGTCTTCTCTCCGTGTAGCAAGAAGAATTGGCAGCAAATTAAATGGTGCTGTTCACTCAGTGTAAGGTGTTCTTTCTACCTTGGGGAGGAGGTAGATGTGGAGTAGAAGACACTGAAGCCAGGGGCTCTGATTTAAAATGGAGCATCTGATCAGCATGGGAGTTTTGACCTGCTCCGTTTCCGACCTGGGCCGGTTCACCCCTCCTTAGGCAACCTGGTGGTCCCCCGCTCCCGGGAGGTCACCATATTGATGCCGAACTTAGTGCAGACACTCGATTGGCATAGCACACTGCAGCCCAGAACTCCTGAGCTCAAGCGATCCTCCAGCCTCAGCCTCCCGAGTAGCTGGGACTACAGGCGCGCGCCAATGTATGGCAAAACAAATACAGTATTGTAATTAAAAAAAAAAATAAATAAATTTAAAATAAAATAAAATAAAATGGAGCATCTGACTATTAAAAATCCCCTGGTACTTGTCAGAGATGTGAGCTGGGTTTCAGTTAAGATAATTACATTTTTTCTTGTCTAATGCCCCTAGCAATTTCAGGTGGGACCTTCATTTCCACCAGAAATTAAACACGTGATGCTGTGTTTAATTAAACAGCTTCCAGTGTGGTAGTACACAGGTGGTGGTGTTTCTGTGGTCAGTAATATGATTTCACTAGAGGCCCATGCCAGCCTCGTTACCCAGGCTCATATTCTTACCCAGGCTCATATTCTTGTCAGGGAAGTTTCTAATCTGAGATCTTTAGTAGAGAATATAAATCTATATTTAAGAAAGAAAGATGAAATTAAAAATGTAAGAAATCAGAGGGGGTTTTATTGGGGTTTTGTCTTTGTTTTAACAGGCTGAATTTCAAGGTAGCTCCTCAGGATGTATTCCAGGGAACAAATTTAGTCTGGATTGTCTATGCTTGCTCCTATTTTTTAAAAAATTATTTATGTATTTATTTTACTTTACAATATTGTATTGGTTTTGCCATACATTGACTTAAATCCACCATGGGTGTACATGTGTTCCCCATTCTGAACCCCCCTCCCACCTCTCTCGCCATCCCATCCCTCTGGGTCATCACAGTGCACCAGCCCTGAGCACCCTGTATCATGCATCAAGCAAAGCAATCTTGAGAAAGGAGCATGGAATTGGAGGAATCAACCTGCCTGACTTCAGTCTCTACTATGCTTGCTCTTTTTACGGGAACCTTGGAATCATTATTGATCTTGGTACAACAATGTCAATGTTGGGAAGCATTCCAAGGAATTGGAAGGACTTGAACAATTAAATGGTCAGAGAATCCTCAAGCACATTTTCTTTATTTACGGTTACTGAAAATATTCTCACTTAAGCAATTTAATTGAATAGAAATAAGATTAAGAATCTAGATATAAACCACCCAAGGTAAAAATTGCTGTACTGAACTCAGTGTCACTGAGTTAATATGTCACCCCAAAATTTGTATTACTCTTTTGAATGGATTCAAATAAGAATTTTAACAATAGGTATAATTCTGCCTCAGAAAATTGTCTAATTTAAAAAATATATATAAATCACTTTCATATTTTGAATCTAAGGTAAATATAATGAGGCGTTTTGACAGAATATATTCTGATCAGTACAATATATTGTATGTATATGAAAATGCAAGCTTTTTATAAACTACAGGGAGGATAACATTATAAGCTAAAGTTGCAGAGAAGATATTATGATTGTCAAAAAAGTAGAATATTAAAAATTTTAATGTTGCCTATTTAAAAATTTAGAGAGGAGGGAGAATAATATGGTAAAATTTGAAACTAATTTCTCTATTGGTCCACTTAGATAAACTATCTTTTAATGATTTTAATGGTAATACTTCAGAGTATATTGAAATACAAAGTCCTTCATCATTGGTTATTTGTGTGGTCCTCATTTGTTGTAATAACAATATTGGCAATTACAGTAATCCTTATAATGTCACATTATTGGTGATCTCAAAATATTAAATGAATACAAATTGGTATCATTGAATTGGTCAGTAAATGAATCATTTTGTTATGCAGGAGAAAAGGTACATTGTTTGATTTGCTAGAGATTGATAAAGGAAGGAAAAAGACCAACATTTCTGCAATTTTTTTCTGCAATTTTATTTTACTTTTTAAGAGAAGAGTAATGCAAGTATCCACTGGTGTAATAAGCTATAAAATATAATCTAATACATCTCCAGGTTTAAGAGACAAGAGAAAACTGTTTAGTCATTCTGTTTTGAGCAATGAAGGAAAAACTCAGAAAACAGCAGGAACTTTTTCCCTTATCAACTTTCCCTCATCCTTATCACTGAGCTTCATTTTTTTTTTTTAATCTTCTAGACAACTTCAGTGTCCTATCTTTTTGCCTTTTCATACTGTTCATGGGGTTCTCAAGGCAAGAATACTGAAGTTGTTTGTCATTCCCTTCTTCAGTGGACCTCGTTTTGTCAGAGCTCTCCACCATCCTGGGTGGCCCTACATGGCATCTCATAGTTTCATTGAGTTAGACAAGGCTGTGGTCTATGATCATGGCTACTTGTCACATAAATTCATAGAAAATAGATAGGGAAACAGTGACAGACTTTATTTTTGGGGACTCCAAAATCACTGCCAATGGTGACTGCAGCCATGAAATTAAAAGAAGCTTGTTTCTTGGGAGAAAAATTATGACTAACTTAGATAGCTTATTAAAAAGCAGAGACATGATTTTGCCAACAAAGGTCCATCTAGTCAAAGCTATGGTTTTTCCAGTGGTCATGTATGGATGTGAGAGTTGGACTATAAAGAAAATTGAGCACTGAAGAATTGTTTTTTAACTGTGGTGTTGGAGAAGACTCTTGAGAGTCCCTTGGACTGCAAGGAGATCAAACCAAACCATCATAAATGAAATCAGTCCTGAATATTCATTGGACAGACTGATGTTGAAGCTGAAACTCCAATACTTTGGCCACCTGATGTGAAGAACTGACTCATTTGAAATGACCCTGCTGTTGGGAAAGATTGAAGGTGGGAGGGGAAGAGGATGACAGAGGATGAGATATTTGGATGCTTACTAAGGCCCACGTGACTTCAGAATCCAGGATGTCTGGCTCTAAGGGGAGTGATCACACCATCCTGATCATCTCAGTCATGAAGATCTTTTTTGTATAGATTTCTGTATTCTTGCCACCTCTTCTTAATATTTTCTGCTTCTGTTAGGTCCTTTATGGAGCCTACCTTTGCATGAAATGATCCCTTCTTATCACTAATTTTCTTGAAGAGATCTCTAGTCTTTCACACTCTATGTTTTCCTCTATTTTTTTACAGTGATCCTTGAGGATTTGATTTAGCTCAAACTTGAATGGTCTCGTGGTTTTCCCTACTTTTTTCAATTTAAGTCTGAATTTGGCAACGAGGAGTTCATGATATGAGCCACAGTCAGCTCCCAGTCTTGTTTATGCTGGCTGTATAGAGTTTCTCCATCTTTGGCTGCAAAGAATATGATCAGTCTGATTTTGGTGTTGGCCACCTGCTGATGTCCATGTGTAGTATCTGCTCTTGTGTTGTTTGAGGAAGGTGTTTTCTATGATCAGTGTGTTCTCTTGGCAAAACTCTATTAGCCTTTGCCCTGCTTCATTCTGTACTCCAAGGTCAAATTTGCCTGTTATTCCAGGTGTTTCTTGACTTCCTACTTTTGCATTCCAGTTCCCTGTAATGAAAAGGACATCTTTTTTGAGTGTTAGTTCTAAAAGGTCTTGCAGGTCTTCATAGAACCATTCCACTACAGCTTCTTCAGCATTACTGTTTGGGGCGTAGACTTGGATTACCATCATAATGAATAGCCTGCCTTGGAAATGAACAGAGATCATTCTGTCATTTTTGAGATTGCATCCAAGTACTGCATTTCAGACTCTTTTGTTGACTATGAGGGCTACTCCATCTCTTTTAAGGGATTCCTGCTCATAGTAATAGATATAATGGTCATCTGAATTAAATTCACCCATTCCAGTCAATCTTAGGTCACTGATTCCTAGAAAGTCAGTGTTCACTCTTGCCATCTTCTGTTTGACCACTTCCAATTTGCCTTGATTTATGGACCTAACATTCCAGGTTCTTATGCAATATTGCTCTTTACAGCATCAGACCTTATTTTTATCACCAGTCACATCTGCAACAGGGTGTTGATTCTCTTCTACTTGACCCCTTCATTCTTTCTGGAGTTATTTCTCCATTGATCTCCAGTAGCATATTGGGCTTCTACCAACCTGGGGAGTTCATCTTTCAGTGTCCTATCTTTTAGCCTTTTCATACTGTTCATGGGGTTCTTGATCTGATAGACAGAGTACCTGATGAACTATGGATGGAGGTCATGACATTATACAGGAGACAGGAGCAAGACCATCCCCAAGAAAAAGAAGTGCAAAAAAGCAAAATGACTGTCTGAAGAGGCTTACAAATAGCTGTGAAAAGAGAAGTGAAAAGCAAAGGAGAAAAAGAAAGATGCTCATTTTAATGCAGAGTTCCAATGAATAGCAAGGAGAGATAAGAAAGGCTTCCTCAGTGATCAATGCAAAGAAATAGAGGAAAACAATAGAATGGGAAAGACTAGAGATCTCTTCAAGAAAATTAGAGAAAGGGAACATTTCATGCAAAGACGGGCTCAATAAAGGACAGAAATTGTATGGATCTAACAGAAGCAGAAGATATTAAGAAGAGGTGGCAAGAATACACAGAACTGTATGAAAAAAATCTTTATGACCCAGATAATCATGATGATGTGATCACTCACCTAGAGCCAGACATCCTGGAATGTTAAGTCAAGTGGGCCTTAGGAAACATCACTAAGAACAAAACTAGTGGAGGTGATGGAATTCTAGTTGAGCTATTCAGTTCAGTTCAGTTCCATTCAGTCGCTTAGTCATGTACAGTTTATTGCAACTCCATGAATCGCAGCACGTCAGGCCTCCCTGTCCATCACCAGCTCCCAGAGTTCACTCAGACTCACGTCCATCGAGTCAGTGATGCTATCCAGTCATCTCATCCACTATTGTCCCCTACTCCACCTTCCTCCAGTTCCTCCCAGCATCAGTCTTTTCCAATGAAGCAACTCTTTGCATGAGGTGGCCAAAGTACTGGAGTTTCAGGTTTAGCATCATTCCTTGCAAAGAAATCCTAGGGCTGATCTCCTTCAGAATGGACTGGTTGAATCTCCTTGCAGTCCAAGGGACTCTCAAGAGTCTTCTCCAACACCACAGTTCAAAAGCATCAGCTATTCCAAAATCTTAAATATGATGCTGTTAAAGTGCTATACTCAATATGTAAGCAAATTTGGAAAACTCAGCAGTGGCCACAGGACTGGAAAAGGTCCGTTTTCAGTCCAATCCCAAAGAAAGGCAATGCCAAAGATTGCTCTAACCACTGCATAATTGCACTCATCTCAAAAGTTAGTAAAATAATGCTCAAAATTCTCCAAGCCAGGCTTCAGCAATATGTAAACTGTGAACTTCCAGATGTTCAAGCTGGATTTAGAAAAGACAGAGTAATCAGAGATCAAATTGCCAACATCCGTTGGATCATGGAAAAAGCTAGAGAGTTCCAGGAAAACATCTATTTCTCCTTTATTAATTATGCCAAATCCATTGAACATGTGGATCACAACAAACTGTGGAAAATCACCAACTCCCGGAGTTCACTCAGACTCACGTCCATCGAGTCAGTGATGCCATCCAGCCATCTCATCCTCTGTCATCCCCTTCTCCTCCTGCCCACAATCCCTCCCAGCATCAGAGTCTTTTCCAGTGAGTCAACTCTTCGCATGAGGTGGCCAAAGTACTGGAGTTTCAGCTTTAGCATCATTCCTTCCAAAGAAATCCCAGGGCTGATCTCCTTCAGAGTGGATTGGTTGGATCTCCTTGCAGTCTAAGAGCATATTTAAAAAACAAGGAAAACTGATTTTGCCCAGAATGAGAAAGATAACAAGGCAGAATTCTAGCCTCTATAAATATTACATAATCCTTTTAGTTGAAAAAAATAAAAATTCACTTGGGATAAAATATTTGGATTCTTGTCTCAGTTATTCTGTTAGTATAAACCTGGTCTTCTCTCCGTGTAGCAAGAAGAATTGGCAGCAAATTAAATGGTGCTGTTCACTCAGTGTAAGGTGTTCTTTCTACCTTGGGGAGGAGGTAGATGTGGAGTAGAAGACACTGAAGCCAGGGGCTCTGATTTAAAATGGAGCATCTGATCAGCATGGGAGTTTTGACCTGCTCCGTTTCCGACCTGGGCCGGTTCACCCCTCCTTAGGCAACCTGGTGGTCCCCCGCTCCCGGGAGGTCACCATATTGATGCCGAACTTAGTGCAGACACTCGATTGGCATAGCACACTGCAGCCCAGAACTCCTGAGCTCAAGCGATCCTCCAGCCTCAGCCTCCCGAGTAGCTGGGACTACAGGCGCGCGCCAATGTATGGCAAAACAAATACAGTATTGTAATTAAAAAAAAAAATAAATAAATTTAAAATAAAATAAAATAAAATGGAGCATCTGACTATTAAAAATCCCCTGGTACTTGTCAGAGATGTGAGCTGGGTTTCAGTTAAGATAATTACATTTTTTCTTGTCTAATGCCCCTAGCAATTTCAGGTGGGACCTTCATTTCCACCAGAAATTAAACACGTGATGCTGTGTTTAATTAAACAGCTTCCAGTGTGGTAGTACACAGGTGGTGGTGTTTCTGTGGTCAGTAATATGATTTCACTAGAGGCCCATGCCAGCCTCGTTACCCAGGCTCATATTCTTACCCAGGCTCATATTCTTGTCAGGGAAGTTTCTAATCTGAGATCTTTAGTAGAGAATATAAATCTATATTTAAGAAAGAAAGATGAAATTAAAAATGTAAGAAATCAGAGGGGGTTTTATTGGGGTTTTGTCTTTGTTTTAACAGGCTGAATTTCAAGGTAGCTCCTCAGGATGTATTCCAGGGAACAAATTTAGTCTGGATTGTCTATGCTTGCTCCTATTTTTTAAAAAATTATTTATGTATTTATTTTACTTTACAATATTGTATTGGTTTTGCCATACATTGACTTAAATCCACCATGGGTGTACATGTGTTCCCCATTCTGAACCCCCCTCCCACCTCTCTCGCCATCCCATCCCTCTGGGTCATCACAGTGCACCAGCCCTGAGCACCCTGTATCATGCATCAAGCAAAGCAATCTTGAGAAAGGAGCATGGAATTGGAGGAATCAACCTGCCTGACTTCAGTCTCTACTATGCTTGCTCTTTTTACGGGAACCTTGGAATCATTATTGATCTTGGTACAACAATGTCAATGTTGGGAAGCATTCCAAGGAATTGGAAGGACTTGAACAATTAAATGGTCAGAGAATCCTCAAGCACATTTTCTTTATTTACGGTTACTGAAAATATTCTCACTTAAGCAATTTAATTGAATAGAAATAAGATTAAGAATCTAGATATAAACCACCCAAGGTAAAAATTGCTGTACTGAACTCAGTGTCACTGAGTTAATATGTCACCCCAAAATTTGTATTACTCTTTTGAATGGATTCAAATAAGAATTTTAACAATAGGTATAATTCTGCCTCAGAAAATTGTCTAATTTAAAAAATATATATAAATCACTTTCATATTTTGAATCTAAGGTAAATATAATGAGGCGTTTTGACAGAATATATTCTGATCAGTACAATATATTGTATGTATATGAAAATGCAAGCTTTTTATAAACTACAGGGAGGATAACATTATAAGCTAAAGTTGCAGAGAAGATATTATGATTGTCAAAAAAGTAGAATATTAAAAATTTTAATGTTGCCTATTTAAAAATTTAGAGAGGAGGGAGAATAATATGGTAAAATTTGAAACTAATTTCTCTATTGGTCCACTTAGATAAACTATCTTTTAATGATTTTAATGGTAATACTTCAGAGTATATTGAAATACAAAGTCCTTCATCATTGGTTATTTGTGTGGTCCTCATTTGTTGTAATAACAATATTGGCAATTACAGTAATCCTTATAATGTCACATTATTGGTGATCTCAAAATATTAAATGAATACAAATTGGTATCATTGAATTGGTCAGTAAATGAATCATTTTGTTATGCAGGAGAAAAGGTACATTGTTTGATTTGCTAGAGATTGATAAAGGAAGGAAAAAGACCAACATTTCTGCAATTTTTTTCTGCAATTTTATTTTACTTTTTAAGAGAAGAGTAATGCAAGTATCCACTGGTGTAATAAGCTATAAAATATAATCTAATACATCTCCAGGTTTAAGAGACAAGAGAAAACTGTTTAGTCATTCTGTTTTGAGCAATGAAGGAAAAACTCAGAAAACAGCAGGAACTTTTTCCCTTATCAACTTTCCCTCATCCTTATCACTGAGCTTCATTTTTTTTTTTTAATCTTCTAGACAACTTCAGTGTCCTATCTTTTTGCCTTTTCATACTGTTCATGGGGTTCTCAAGGCAAGAATACTGAAGTTGTTTGTCATTCCCTTCTTCAGTGGACCTCGTTTTGTCAGAGCTCTCCACCATCCTGGGTGGCCCTACATGGCATCTCATAGTTTCATTGAGTTAGACAAGGCTGTGGTCTATGATCATGGCTACTTGTCACATAAATTCATAGAAAATAGATAGGGAAACAGTGACAGACTTTATTTTTGGGGACTCCAAAATCACTGCCAATGGTGACTGCAGCCATGAAATTAAAAGAAGCTTGTTTCTTGGGAGAAAAATTATGACTAACTTAGATAGCTTATTAAAAAGCAGAGACATGATTTTGCCAACAAAGGTCCATCTAGTCAAAGCTATGGTTTTTCCAGTGGTCATGTATGGATGTGAGAGTTGGACTATAAAGAAAATTGAGCACTGAAGAATTGTTTTTTAACTGTGGTGTTGGAGAAGACTCTTGAGAGTCCCTTGGACTGCAAGGAGATCAAACCAAACCATCATAAATGAAATCAGTCCTGAATATTCATTGGACAGACTGATGTTGAAGCTGAAACTCCAATACTTTGGCCACCTGATGTGAAGAACTGACTCATTTGAAATGACCCTGCTGTTGGGAAAGATTGAAGGTGGGAGGGGAAGAGGATGACAGAGGATGAGATATTTGGATGCTTACTAAGGCCCACGTGACTTCAGAATCCAGGATGTCTGGCTCTAAGGGGAGTGATCACACCATCCTGATCATCTCAGTCATGAAGATCTTTTTTGTATAGATTTCTGTATTCTTGCCACCTCTTCTTAATATTTTCTGCTTCTGTTAGGTCCTTTATGGAGCCTACCTTTGCATGAAATGATCCCTTCTTATCACTAATTTTCTTGAAGAGATCTCTAGTCTTTCACACTCTATGTTTTCCTCTATTTTTTTACAGTGATCCTTGAGGATTTGATTTAGCTCAAACTTGAATGGTCTCGTGGTTTTCCCTACTTTTTTCAATTTAAGTCTGAATTTGGCAACGAGGAGTTCATGATATGAGCCACAGTCAGCTCCCAGTCTTGTTTATGCTGGCTGTATAGAGTTTCTCCATCTTTGGCTGCAAAGAATATGATCAGTCTGATTTTGGTGTTGGCCACCTGCTGATGTCCATGTGTAGTATCTGCTCTTGTGTTGTTTGAGGAAGGTGTTTTCTATGATCAGTGTGTTCTCTTGGCAAAACTCTATTAGCCTTTGCCCTGCTTCATTCTGTACTCCAAGGTCAAATTTGCCTGTTATTCCAGGTGTTTCTTGACTTCCTACTTTTGCATTCCAGTTCCCTGTAATGAAAAGGACATCTTTTTTGAGTGTTAGTTCTAAAAGGTCTTGCAGGTCTTCATAGAACCATTCCACTACAGCTTCTTCAGCATTACTGTTTGGGGCGTAGACTTGGATTACCATCATAATGAATAGCCTGCCTTGGAAATGAACAGAGATCATTCTGTCATTTTTGAGATTGCATCCAAGTACTGCATTTCAGACTCTTTTGTTGACTATGAGGGCTACTCCATCTCTTTTAAGGGATTCCTGCTCATAGTAATAGATATAATGGTCATCTGAATTAAATTCACCCATTCCAGTCAATCTTAGGTCACTGATTCCTAGAAAGTCAGTGTTCACTCTTGCCATCTTCTGTTTGACCACTTCCAATTTGCCTTGATTTATGGACCTAACATTCCAGGTTCTTATGCAATATTGCTCTTTACAGCATCAGACCTTATTTTTATCACCAGTCACATCTGCAACAGGGTGTTGATTCTCTTCTACTTGACCCCTTCATTCTTTCTGGAGTTATTTCTCCATTGATCTCCAGTAGCATATTGGGCTTCTACCAACCTGGGGAGTTCATCTTTCAGTGTCCTATCTTTTAGCCTTTTCATACTGTTCATGGGGTTCTTGATCTGATAGACAGAGTACCTGATGAACTATGGATGGAGGTCATGACATTATACAGGAGACAGGAGCAAGACCATCCCCAAGAAAAAGAAGTGCAAAAAAGCAAAATGACTGTCTGAAGAGGCTTACAAATAGCTGTGAAAAGAGAAGTGAAAAGCAAAGGAGAAAAAGAAAGATGCTCATTTTAATGCAGAGTTCCAATGAATAGCAAGGAGAGATAAGAAAGGCTTCCTCAGTGATCAATGCAAAGAAATAGAGGAAAACAATAGAATGGGAAAGACTAGAGATCTCTTCAAGAAAATTAGAGAAAGGGAACATTTCATGCAAAGACGGGCTCAATAAAGGACAGAAATTGTATGGATCTAACAGAAGCAGAAGATATTAAGAAGAGGTGGCAAGAATACACAGAACTGTATGAAAAAAATCTTTATGACCCAGATAATCATGATGATGTGATCACTCACCTAGAGCCAGACATCCTGGAATGTTAAGTCAAGTGGGCCTTAGGAAACATCACTAAGAACAAAACTAGTGGAGGTGATGGAATTCTAGTTGAGCTATTCAGTTCAGTTCAGTTCCATTCAGTCGCTTAGTCATGTACAGTTTATTGCAACTCCATGAATCGCAGCACGTCAGGCCTCCCTGTCCATCACCAGCTCCCAGAGTTCACTCAGACTCACGTCCATCGAGTCAGTGATGCTATCCAGTCATCTCATCCACTATTGTCCCCTACTCCACCTTCCTCCAGTTCCTCCCAGCATCAGTCTTTTCCAATGAAGCAACTCTTTGCATGAGGTGGCCAAAGTACTGGAGTTTCAGGTTTAGCATCATTCCTTGCAAAGAAATCCTAGGGCTGATCTCCTTCAGAATGGACTGGTTGAATCTCCTTGCAGTCCAAGGGACTCTCAAGAGTCTTCTCCAACACCACAGTTCAAAAGCATCAGCTATTCCAAAATCTTAAATATGATGCTGTTAAAGTGCTATACTCAATATGTAAGCAAATTTGGAAAACTCAGCAGTGGCCACAGGACTGGAAAAGGTCCGTTTTCAGTCCAATCCCAAAGAAAGGCAATGCCAAAGATTGCTCTAACCACTGCATAATTGCACTCATCTCAAAAGTTAGTAAAATAATGCTCAAAATTCTCCAAGCCAGGCTTCAGCAATATGTAAACTGTGAACTTCCAGATGTTCAAGCTGGATTTAGAAAAGACAGAGTAATAAGAGATCAAATTGCCAACATCCGTTGGATCATGGAAAAAGCTAGAGAGTTCCAGGAAAACATCTATTTCTCCTTTATTAATTATGCCAAATCCATTGAACATGTGGATCACAACAAACTGTGGAAAATTCTGAGAGATGGGAATACCAGACATCTGACCTGCCTCTTGAGAAACATATAGGCAGGTCAGGAAGCAATAGTTAGAACTGGACATGGGACAACAGACTGGTTCCAAATAGGAAAAGGAGTATGTCGAAGCTGTATATTGTCATCCTCCTTATTTAACTTATACCCAGCATACATCATGAGAAACGCTGGACTGGAAGAAGTGCAAGCTGGAGTCAAGACTGCCAGAAGAAATATCAATAACCTCAGATATGCAAATGACACCACCCTTATGGCAGAAAGTGAAGAAGAACTAAAGAGCCTCTTGATGAAAGTGAAAGAGGATGGTGAAAAAGTTGGCTTAAAGCTCAACATTCAGAAAACTAAGATCATGGCATCTGGTCCCATCACTTTATGACAAGTAGATGGGAAACAGTGGAAACAGTGCTTGACTTTATTGTTTGGAGCTTCTGAATCTCTGCAGATGGTGATAAGATGCTTACTCCTTGCAAGGAAAGTAATGACCAACCTAGACATCATATTAGAAAGCAGAGACATTACTTTACCAACAAGCGTCCATCTAGTCAAGGCTGTGGTTTTTCCAGTAGTTATGTATGGATGTGAGAGTTAGACTATAAAGAAAGCTGAGTGCCAAGAGATGATGCTTTTAGACTGTGGTGTTAGAGAAGATCTTGAGAGTCCCTTGGACTGAAAGGGGATCCAACCAGTCCATCCTAAAAGAGATCAGTCCTGGGTATCCTTCGGAAGTACTGTTGTTGAAGGGAAACTCCAATACTGTGGCCAACTGATGTGAAGAGCTGACTCATTTGAAAAGACCCTGATGCTGGGAAGGATTGCCAACAGGAGGAGAAGGGGATGAGGTGGTTGGATGGCATCACTGACTCAATGGACATGATTTTGAGTAAACTAAGTGTTGGTGATGGACAGGGAGGCCTGCTGCAGCTCATGGGGTCGCAAAACGTCAGACAAGACTGAGCAACTGTACTGACTGACTGAACTAACTGAACCTACTGACTGACTAACTGTTCCTTGAGGAAGGCTTTCTTATCTTTCCTTGTTATTCTTTGGAACTCTGCATTCCAATGGGTATATCTTTCCTTTTCTCCTTTGTTTTTCACTTCTCTTCTTTCACAGCTATTTGAAAGGCCTCCTCAGAGAGCCATTTTGATTTTTGCAGTGCTTTTTCTTGGAGATGGTCTTAATCTCTGTCTCCAGTACAATGTCCGGAACCTCTGTCAATAGTTCTTCAGGGACTCTGTCTATCAAATCTAGTCCCTTAAATCTATTTCTCACTTTCACTGTATAATCATAAAGGATTTGATTTAGGTCATACCTGAATAGTGTAGTGGTTTTCCCTACTTTCTACAATTTAAGTCTGAATTTGTCAATAAGGAGTTCATGATCTGAGCCACAGTCAGCTCAGTTTGCTGACTGTATAGAGCTTCTCCATCTTTGACTGCAAAGAATATAATCAATCTGATTTTGGTATTAACCATCACCATCTGGTGATATCCATGTGTAGTGTCTTTTCTTGTGTTTTTGGAAGAGGATGTTTTCTATGATCAGTGCATTCTCTTGACAAAACTCTATGAGCCTTTGCCCTGCTTCATTCTGTACTCCAAAGCCAAATTTTCCTGTTACTCCATGTGTTTCTTAAGAAACTCAATTATTGTTAGTAGTAAACTAACAGTGATTTCTGCCATGAGTCTTTATAAAGAAGACATAGAAATGTGGCAAGTAGTATCCTTCCTGCATCCTTACCTATTATGGGAATCAGTTCAGCTCATTTCAGTTCAGTTACTCAGTAATGACTGACTCTTTGCAACCCCATGGATTGCAGCAAGCCAGGCCTCCCTGTCCATCAGCAACTCTCGGAGTTCACTCAGATTCACATCCATCGAGTCAGTGATGCCATCCAGTCATCTCATCCTCGGTCGTCCCCTTCTCCTCCTGCCCCCAATCACTCCCAGCATCAGAGTCTTTTCCAATAAAGCAACTCTTTGCATGAAGTGGCCAAAGTACTGGAGTTTCAGCTTTAGCATCATTTCTTCCAAAGAAATCCCAGGGCTGATCTCTTTCAGAATGGACTGGTTGGATCTGCTTGCAGTCCAAGGGACTCTCAAGAGTCTTCTCCAACACCACAGTTCGAAAGCATCAATTCTTCAGCACTCAGCCTTCTTCACAGTCCAACTCTCATATCCATGCATAACTACTGGAAAAACCGTAGCCTTGACTAGATGGACCTTAGTCAGCAAAGTAATGTCTCTGCTTTTGAATATGCTGTCTAAGTTGGTCATAACTTTTCTTCCAAAGAGTAAGCATCTTTTAATTTCATGGCTGCAGTCACCATCTGCAGTGATTTTGGAGCCCCCCAAAATAAAGTCTGCCACGTGTCCACTGTTTCTCCATTTATTTCCCATGAAGTGATGGGACCGGATGCCATGATCTTCGTTTTCTGAATGTTGAGATTTAAGTCAACTTTTTCACTCTTCTCTTTCACTTTCATCAAGAGGCTTTTTAGTTCCTCTTCACTTTCTGCCATAAGGGTGGTGTCATCTGCATATCTGAGGTTATTGATATTTCTCCTGGCAATCTTGATTCCAGCTTATGTTTCTTCCAGTCCAGTGTTTCTCATGATGTACTCTGCATATAAGTTAATAATGAAGTATGATTATGGTCTGTCTAGCTCTATACTTGAATGGCTATCTATGTGACCTCAGGAAACTTGCTTAAACTTAATTTCTAAGTCCCACTTTTCACATTTTGTAGAATGTCCTCACACATTGAGCTTAAGATTAATTGAGATGATCCATATAATGTGATATGAGGCAAACATTTAATAAATATTAGCTTTTCCTAAGCTGTGGCTACTTGGGAATGCAAAGGTACTTACTTCAGTGTTAATTTAAGTAGCTCTGGTTATAAGTAATTTATAACTTATAGTTTATAGATTCACATTTTATGCTAATATGAAGATTTGCAGTCTCAATTACATGTTTATGATTTGGGAGAATGGCATTGAAACATGCATAATATCCTGTAGAAAGCAAATCGCCAGTCCAGGTTTGATACATGATACAGGATGCTTGGGGCTGGTGAAATGGGATGACCCAGAGGGATGGTATGAGGAGGGAGGTAAGAGAGGGGTTCAGGATGGAGAACATGTGTATACCCATGGCGGATTCATGTTGATGTATGGTAAAGCCAATACAATATTGTAAAGTAATAAATAAATAAATAAACCACACACAGAGAATTTTCATTTTTATTTGTTTTTTTTGAAACTTTCTACATAGAATGTATTCTAAGCATCTGACATATTTTGCTAAAGTTTAGTGCTTATTTTTTTCCAACTCGCAGGCTGGTTATGAGAACAAAAAATTGCAAAATAGCTGGTTTTGTCAAGTGCTGAGAAGGGAACAAGTGTTCCCTGAGAAGGGAATTGAGGAGTTCCCAAAGTCAGCAAAGATGTGAATTAAGAGATAATTCAGGTCAGGTAGGTAGACAATAAATGAATCCTTTTATTGTTTTTTTTCTTTCCCCTTTCTGCAAATCATTTCCTCATTTTAAGTAAAGAAGGAAATAGAAGGCTGAGAACTTTGGCTGGAAATGGCTTTTTCAAAGCATTTTTCATAAGTGAGGAAAGGAACTGGGGGTTGCCAGCTTCTGTAGGAAGATCTGTGTGTCCACTACCACACAGAGATGAAAGAACCACATTTTCCTAAGTATTTTTCTGTGATTGGAATTACAAAGAGTGATGAATTTAAAAGGTCAGCAGTTGATGCTTGTTTTTTAGTGTAGTTCTGGCTGGAAAAGGGTAATTTCAGAGACTGGAACTTAACAAGTGAATTCTATGTCTTACACAGAAATAACTTCAATCAGAGGAAAGAATTTAGATGATCCATTGAATTTACTGAATAATCAATTTTCTGTAATATAATCTGCTAATCCATTTCATACTCCCTTAAATAGATTTATATTTTAACTCCTGAAACAATATAACATGACTTTCTTAATGTATAATATAACTTTCTTAATTTTCTCAGAGAATGAGGTAGCATAAAATTAGTCCCTTTATCTTGCTCATAACAAAAGTTTTACTGGGTATAATACATGTTACTTACTTTTGTTGTATCCCTTAGAACTTCTTTCTATAGAACATAACTTTTTGCTCTAGAAGGATCCTATCCCATCTTTCCTTCCTCTGTTCTAAAGGAGAGAAAGTGATATGTGAAAAGACTAGCTGAGTGAGGTGACCTTAGATTCTTATTCTGACTATGAGGTGAGGTGAAGTCACTCAGTCGTGTCCGACTTTTTGCGACCCCGTGGACTGTAACCTACTAGGCTTCTCTGTCCATGGGGTTCTCCAGGCAAGAATACTGGAGTGGATTGCCATTTCCTTCTCCTATTCTGACTATGCGTCTGGCTAATAGTATGACGTCATTCAAATAATTTATCTTCAATTTTTTTCATATTTTAATTCTAGATAAATTAATGATTGTACTTTTAAAACACAAAACATTCCTTAATGTAGAAGTATTCCTTGAAGTAAAATTTTTCTTTATAAACTCAATATGTAAATTAGATAAAACCTGAATCCTCTTGTTGAAATGAGGTATCTTCTGTTCTACCAGCCACTATTTCCTCCTGCTTTTGTTGCATCCCTAAAGTATCTACAATGAACCCCTAGAGCAAAGTTTCTCAAAGAACAATCCATGAAACACTGGTGGCCCCTGATGGTCTTTGGGCAGTTCATAAGTGTTTGGGTGATTTAGGAAAATAAAATGAAATGTTTGCACACGTACACTTCATAAATTTGAAATGCACCAATAATAATACATAATATAGCATAATGCACAATACAAATACATAATACAGAAATGTCTTCATGTTCTAAATAATAACTATATTTCAAGGATTGTCTACATGGTGTGACATTACATCAATCTGTTCATATAACTTCTGCTCACATCATTTATGTATTATTTTTATTTATTGCTAGCCATATTTTGTTGTTGTGATCATGAGTCTTATATATTCTGAATTCACACAGTGGATCAATGATTTAACTATACTGAAGCATCCAGTTAATGATAAAATAATAATATCAATGATATAATTCAAAAGAGCTCTATAATCATTAAGAATGAAGAACAGTCCAGTTTCATGAATGTGAATCTTTTGCTTCTTGGACAAGTGAAACTGTAAGCATGATGATTTTATAAGAATAGCCAGAGCAAAAGCTTGGCTAGAAAACATTTTCATGAATATTTGGAAATCAGACTTATTTAGATCAGTGAGCCATTTGACCCTAGTTCCTAGTGTGTTGTCTTTTATGGGACTTTTCCAAATAGTAGGAGGGAATCATGGAAGGTTTTATGTAATCTCCAAAATCATATAGTGAAAACTCTGACAAATTAATTGAGCATATCTATGGGAAAAATACAAATATTAGTGTAGTGTCACCAAAATGAAGAAAAGCTAAAAGTAGATTTAAAATTTTAGTCCTTATGCTAAAAACATGTAAAGATACATTTCAGCTGAAAAGTTTATGAAACCATGTTCAGAATCAGTGACAATATCATACTTGGAAAGAAAGCATAATAAACATTTTACAATATTATTTTATCATATGTCAGTGGCATACTCTAAAAGAGAAATTAATACTATATATCATGAGACAAGAATTTGTCTTAATTAGATGTGGTAACTAACATACAGATTATGAATCAGTTTTGAGTGTGTGTGTGTGTGTGTATATGACACGTGTGTGAGAGAGAAGCGTTTGACAATTATTTTATGCTTATAATTTAAACCTCTTTGTGATAATTAATGTTGTGTATCAACTTGATTGGGCTACCAGGCACCCGGATATTTGGTCAAACATTATTTGGGTATATCTGTGAGGGAATTTTTTCTATATTAACATTTAAATCAATAGATGAGTGTGACCAAGATGGTCAAGTTAAGAGGACATGGAACTCACTTCCCTGCCATGAACACATCAAAGATACATCTACACGTGGAAAATTCTTATTGGAAACTAACTGGAGACTGGCAGAAAGTCTCTTATACAACCAAGGCTGTAAGAAAGATTCACATAAAACTGAGCAGAAAGGAAAGAGAAGTGACCAGGTAAGGACCTGTGCCCCTGAGGAGGGATTGAGAAGAAAGGGGAGATTACATGGACAGAATACCTCCCCGGGAAGTGAGCAATTCCAATCACATATTGTACAACACAGGGAAGCAGAGCCCCCTTAGCTGGCTGAACTAACAGGCCTGCTGTAGGAAGCCTGGGCACTGTTCATGCCTGCATGCTGACTAGAACCTGAGGTGGGGCAGAGGGAGCAGACTGAAGACAGCACAAGTTCTTGAGTGGCTGCCCATGTTGTCATGAGCACCCTGATGTGTACTCCAGCCTGAGATGAATGAATTCTCCAACCCCATTTACCTCACATTACAGTTCCACACTGGAGCAAAGGCTGCCAAGACTGAGGAAAGATTTTGGCCATGGAGAAGAGAGGAGGCTTAGACAGGAGTGGCATCAGAGAAAGACAGGGGCAACAATTACTGGAACTTACATAGAGGGCACATTAGGAGCAATTCAAATCTCTGACAGCAGCTGGATTACACAGTCCAATCCAAACACACATCTTGACATTATGGGAGCCCCACTTGCAGTTCACCCTAGGGCAGACATAGCAGAGGCTGAGGGTCTGTGAAGGACAAAAGAGACATACCCAAATCGGAGATGGAGCAGGATGGGGGCAACCATAGCTGGCACATACAAAAGCACCATGTCAGAAGAAGCCAGGATATCTGTCTATGGCTGGACCAGAGAAGTCTGCATCCTATCACAAGCAAAAAGCCTGCACAGCCCCTCATGTTCTAGCACTGCTACCTGCTGGAATGAGGATGCTGGAACTCTGAGAAAGGAGAGCACACATTAAAAGGGAACTAAGCCAGCTCAGACACAAACCTTAGGTCTTCTGTTCCAACAACTTTGGATCCTCTCCCCACTTCAGTAGTGTGGTAATGATCACTGAGCAGAGGGGAAGCCTTATCTCAGACTGGTTCTGGCTCTAGTCCCTCCATTTCCAGTCTCACCTCCTACCATGGTGATAGCTACCAGCTCTCCCTGGGGAAAGATTTGGCTTCTATTCATGTCAAATCCAATTCTCCCATCAAAGCCACTGGGCACACACATACTGTATAGAGATCCTCTCATATAAGGACACACTTTCAATATCACAATAGGTAACTGTTTCACTTAATTTCATAGAGAGAGTAGTAAGCAAAATTAGATGACAGAGGAATTTGTTTCAATGAAAGAACCAGAGAAAACCCGTAAAAAACAACTAATGAAACAGAAATAAAAAACTGACCAAAGAGTTCAAAGCATTGGTAATAAGAATGCTAACTGAATCCAATACAAAAATAGATGAACACAGTGAGAATTTTAGCATGGTACTTAGAAAATAATAATAATAAAAAGAACCACTTAGTGGAACTAAAGAGTATAACTACTGAAATGAAGAACATTAGAAGGAATTAATAGCAGACTAAAAAGATGCACTAGTGTTCTAAAATCTGAGCAGAGGGGAAGCCTTATCTCAGACTGGTTCTGGCTCTAGTCCCTCCATTTCCAGTCTCACCTCCTACCATGGTGATAGCTACCAGCTCTCCCTGGGGAAAGATTTGGCTTCTATTCATGTCAAATCCAATTCTCCCATCAAAGCCACTGGGCACACACATACTGTATAGAGATCCTCTCATATAAGGACACACTTTCAATATCACAATAGGTAACTGTTTCACTTAATTTCATAGAGAGAGTAGTAAGCAAAATTAGATGACAGAGGAATTTGTTTCAATGAAAGAACCAGAGAAAACCCGTAAAAAACAACTAATGAAACAGAAATAAAAAACTGACCAAAGAGTTCAAAGCATTGGTAATAAGAATGCTAACTGAATCCAATACAAAAATAGATGAACACAGTGAGAATTTTAGCATGGTACTTAGAAAATAATAATAATAAAAAGAACCACTTAGTGGAACTAAAGAGTATAACTACTGAAATGAAGAACATTAGAAGGAATTAATAGCAGACTAAAAAGATGCACTAGTGTTCTAAAAATTAGCCAGGACATGGAAACAACCTAGATGTCCATCAGCAGATGAATGGATAAGAAAGCTGTGGTACATATACACAATGGAGTATTACTCAGCCCTTAAAAAGAATAAATTTGAATCAGTTCTAATGAGATGGATGAAACTGGAGCTGATTATACAGAGTGAAGTAAGCCAGAAAGAAAAACACTAGTACAATATACTGACACATATATATGGAATTTAGAAAGATAGTAATGATGACCCTGTGAGACAACAAAAGAGACACAGAGGTATAGAATGGACTTTTGGACTCTGAGGGAGAGGGAGAGGGTGGGATGATTTGGGAGAATGGCATTGAAACATGTATACTATCATTTAAGAAATGAAGCACCAGTCTATGTTCAATACAGGATACAGGATGCTTGGGGCTGGTGCACGAGGATGATCCAGAGAGATGATATGGGGTGGAAAGTGGGAGGAGGTTTCAGGATTGGGAGCTCATGTACACCTGTGGCTGATTCATGTCAATGTATGGCAAAACCAATACAGTATTGTAAAGTAGAATAAAGTAAAAATAAAATAAAAAAATAAAAAAAAATAAAATAAAAGAAACTTCAAAAAAAATAAAGGGAAATCACTCAATCACAGTAGAAAAAGTAAAAACAAATAAAAAGATGAGAACAATTCACAAACACATCAACATTCACATGATAAGATCTTAGAAGGAGAAGTGGGAGAAAATGGTATAGAAAATGTATTTCATGAAATTATGGGTCAAAAATCCTCAAACCTGGAGAAGGAAAGAGGCACAAAGTGTTCCAAACAAGATGAACCCAAGCAGAACACACTAAGACATGTCATAATTGAAATGGTAAAAGTTAAATAATTCCAAAGAGGAAAATGATCATGTATAAGTGAACTCCCATAAAGCTATAAGCTGATTTTTCTGAAAAATCAAAGGGATGAAGATAAATATGCTAAAGAGATAAAAATCATAAAATGTGGGGGAGAAGAGTAAGAAAAATGTAGATTTCTTCACCTAGAATGCATTTGAGTCTATAGGACTACCAGTCTAAGGGAGTAGTTATACGAAAGTGTTAACATATTTGAAAAACAGAGTAACCACAAATCAAAAGTGTATAATATATTTATAAAAATAAAAAAGAGCATAAACATTATACAAAAGAAAATCAAGACACAAAAGGAAAAGCAAAAAGAAAAGCAACAGACAAAGAAGAACTATGCAGTCAATAGGAAAACAAGGTTTAAAATGGCAATAAACACATCTTTATCATTTATATTTATTAATATTTGTTTTGTATATTTAGCTACTCATGAATATTAACAAATAAAAAGAGGAAATTTATTCTTAATCCAATTTTGATTAGCTATATGTTTCTAGAAACTTGTCCATTTCCTCTAGATTGTTGAATTTGTTGGCATATAATTGTGCATAGTTTTCTTTTATTTATTTATTGATTTATTTTGTATTTCTGTGCTATCAGTTGTTATGTCTTCTTTTTCATTTCTTATTTTGTTTATTTATGTTCTCTTCTCTTTTTGGTGAGCCTGGATAGCAGTTTCTCAGTCTTGTGTATTATATATGGCTATATGTGTAACAGTTTCTTCTTGTGTTAACCCCTTTATCTTTGTAGAACCCCTTTCTTTGTGTTTTGTTATAGCCTTAGCTTTAAACTCTATTTCATCTCAAAGGTATTGATGGCCCCACTTACTTTACATTTCTGTTTGCATGAACTATCTTTATCCATTCACTATTTCAATGTGTGTGTCTTTCCTGAAATAAGTATATTATAGAGATTTTCTCTTTCTTTTTAATCCAATTTGCCTCTCTATGTCTTTTGATTGAAGCATTTACTCCACTGACATTTAAAATAATTATCAAAGGGAGGGGATTCAGGAGTGTGGAGTAGGAAGATGTGGAGCTTACCTATCCCCCAAAACATACCACAAATACATATACATATGAAACAATTCTCTTGAAAAATTAACTGAAAACTGGCAAGGTTTTATAGTTTCATAGGGAAGTTCTACCAAGCATATAAAGAAGAGCTATTATTCATTCATCTCAAACTATTCCAAAAATTGAAGAGTGACCAAAAAAAAAAGATAACTGGTCAATATTGCTGATGATCATAGGTATAAAAATCCCAAGGAAATATTAGCAAACTGAATTCAACATAAATTTAAAGAATGATATAACATGATATAACATGGGATTTATTAAAGGATGATTCAGCATGTGCATATCAATCAAAGTGACACACTACATTAATAAAAGTGAAAAATAAAAATCATATTATCATTTTAGTAATCACAGAAAAGACTTTTGTCAAAATTAGAAATTATTCATTCGTGATTAAAAATAAACTCTTATCAAAGTTGGTATAGAAGGGATATATCTTAGCAATATAAAGGTTATTTATTTATGACAAATTCACAACTAACATCTTGATTGCAAAAAGATGAAAGCTTTTCTCTAAAATCAGGAATAAGATGAGAATACCCACTTTCATCGCATCTATTTAACATAGTGTTTGAAGTTCTTTCCACAGCAATCAGACAAGAAAAAGAAATGAAATGCATCTAATTTGGAAGGGGGGTGGAAGACATCTGTCACTCTTGCAGATTTCTTTATACTATATACAGGAAATCTTAAAGTTTTCACTAAAATACTATTTGAATCAGTAAATGTATTCACCAAGTTTGCAGGATATAAGATTAATTCACAAACATCTGCTACTTTTGTATTCACTAATAATAAGCTGTCAGAAAGGTGAATTTGTTTAAAAATCCTATTTAAAACTGCATCAAAAAGAAATATCCAGGAATAAATTTAATCAAGGAAGTAAAAAACCTATATGCTGAAAACTATAAATATATTGAAGACTCTACCAAGAAACAATAAGATATCCCCTGCTCTTTGTAAGAATTTATATTGTTAAAATGGCCACACTTCTCAAAGCAATCAATAAAGTTAATGTAGTTTCTATCCAAATACCCATTATATATCCCACTGAACTAGAGCAAATAATCCTAAAGCTTATAGGGAATCAAAAAGAACCAGCATTTCCAAAGCAATCCTGAGGGGAAAAAAGGACAAAGCTGAAGTTATAAACCTTCCAGACTTCAGACTACACTTCAAAGCTGCAATAATCAAAACATCATGGCACTGACAAAATGGACATATACATCAATGGAACAGAACAAAGAGCCCAGAGATAAACCCATAGATTTATCATCAATCTATGACAAAGTAGGCAAAAATATATTCCACAACCTCTCTTCAATAAGTCATATTGGGAAAGTTGGAGCCAAAACATTTTCTCACACCATATACAAAAATAATCTTAAAATGAATTAAAGAACTAAATATAAGACTGGAAACAAAAATTCTTAGAATATAACATAAGCAGAACATTCTTTGGTATAAATCATAGTGATATTCTGGGAGGGGGGGTTCTGTCTTCTAAAGCAAAAATAAATGGGAACTGATTAAAGTTAAAACTTTTGCATAGCAAACAAAGCCAACAACAACCTACTGCGTGGGAGAAAACATTTGCAAATGATATGACCAATAGGGGATGATATTTAAAATATAAACAACTCATGCTGCTCAATATAAAAAAAATTAAAATGGACTAAAGACATGAATAGAGATTTTTCCAAAGAATACATACTGATTGTCGACGTCACATGACAAGATACTCAAAGATATTTAATATTTCTCTATTTATTAGAGAAATGCAAGGCAAAATCATAATGAGATGTCATTTCACACTTGTCTGAATGGTTATCATTAGAAAGTCTGCAAATAAGAAATGTTGGTGAGAATGTGTGAAAAACAGAACACACTTTTGGTGGGAATGTGAATAATGCAGCCACTATGGTGAATAGTATAGAGTTTCCTTAATAAACAAAAAATAGAGTTACCATATGATCTAGCAACGTCACTCAGGGGTATATATCTGAATGAGACAAAAAACACTAAGCCTAAAAGATCCATGCACTCTGATCTTCATAGCAATACTGTTTACAATAGCCAGAATATGAAACCCACAATGGAACCATTTATCCATTAACAGATGAATGGATAAGGAAAATGTATATATACAGTGAAATATCACTCAGCCACAGGAACATAAAAAATTCCAATGTTTACAATAATGTGGATGAACCTAGAGAATATTTTGCATGGTGAAATAAGTCAGGCAGAAAAAGGAAACTACAGTATATTATAACTTCTATGTGGACTGTAAAAAATAGAAGAAATGAATATACCAAAAATAAGCAGAATTAGAGATATAAAAAACAAACTAGTGTTTACCAGTAGAGAGAGGGATGGAGAAGGTGCAAGATATGGGTATGGACAGAGAGATATAAGCTACTATTTATAAAATAAACAAGCAACAAATACATATTGTGCTGCAGGAAAATATTAAGATTTCTCTTACTAAAGTTGCCTTGGAAAACAACACTGGGAACCCCCTCCTCGCCATTTATAACTACACTATGGTCAATGCAGGAGCCTAAAAGTGTGGTACAAAGTATGTTCTACGAGAAGTACATTATACTCCAAAGGACTACTTGAGTTTTCTAATTTATAGATAGAAATCTGGGGAACATATGTAGGAATGAATATTAAGTTCAGTTCAGTTCAGTTCAGTCGCTCAGTCGTGTCCAACTCTTTGCAACCATCATGAATAGAGATTTTTCCAAAGAATACATACTGATTGTCGACGTCACATGACAAGATACTCAAAGATATTTAATATTTCTCTATTTATTAGAGAAATGCAAGGCAAAATCATAATGAGATGTCATTTCACACTTGTCTGAATGGTTATCATTAGAAAGTCTGCAAATAAGAAATGTTGGTGAGAATGTGTGAAAAACAGAACACACTTTTGGTGGGAATGTGAATAATGCAGCCACTATGGTGAATAGTATAGAGTTTCCTTAATAAACAAAAAATAGAGTTACCATATGATCTAGCAACGTCACTCAGGGGTATATATCTGAATGAGACAAAAAACACTAAGCCTAAAAGATCCATGCACTCTGATCTTCATAGCAATACTGTTTACAATAGCCAGAATATGAAACCCACAATGGAACCATTTATCCATTAACAGATGAATGGATAAGGAAAATGTATATATACAGTGAAATATCACTCAGCCACAGGAACATAAAAAATTCCAATGTTTACAATAATGTGGATGAACCTAGAGAATATTTTGCATGGTGAAATAAGTCAGGCAGAAAAAGGAAACTACAGTATATTATAACTTCTATGTGGACTGTAAAAAATAGAAGAAATGAATATACCAAAAATAAGCAGAATTAGAGATATAAAAAACAAACTAGTGTTTACCAGTAGAGAGAGGGATGGAGAAGGTGCAAGATATGGGTATGGACAGAGAGATATAAGCTACTATTTATAAAATAAACAAGCAACAAATACATATTGTGCTGCAGGAAAATATTAAGATTTCTCTTACTAAAGTTGCCTTGGAAAACAACACTGGGAACCCCCTCCTCGCCATTTATAACTACACTATGGTCAATGCAGGAGCCTAAAAGTGTGGTACAAAGTATGTTCTACGAGAAGTACATTATACTCCAAAGGACTACTTGAGTTTTCTAATTTATAGATAGAAATCTGGGGAACATATGTAGGAATGAATATTAAGTTCAGTTCAGTTCAGTTCAGTCGCTCAGTCGTGTCCAACTCTTTGCAACCACATGAATCACAGCACACCAGGCCTCCCTGTCCATCACCAACTCCCAGAGTTCACTCAGATTCACATCCATCGAGTCAGTGATGGCATCCAGCCATCTCATCCTCTGT
Organism: Litocranius walleri; assembly: GCA_006410535.1. NCBI lineage: Eukaryota > Metazoa > Chordata > Mammalia > Artiodactyla > Bovidae > Litocranius > Litocranius walleri. The sequence continues at coordinate 1,239,204 of SJYG01000412.1, read as the reverse complement.
TGTCCCCTTCTCCTCCTGCCCCCAATCCCTCCCAGCATCATAGTCTTTTCCAATGAGTCAACTCTTTGCATGAGGTGGCCAAAGTACTGGAGTTTCAGCTTTAGCATCATTCAAGAATGTTATATAAAGGTTGATAGAACATAAATTTGGATCAAGCCCAATTGATTGATACAATATCACTGAGTACACTTTCCACATTTAATGTTTCAATTTGAGGGATTTGAAAGGACTCAAAAATTTGTTTCATTGATTGACTGTAACATGGGCCAAAATTAGGATCACAAACATGGGCCAAAAGTAGAAATGCTAGGCCTGCCTTTGTTTAATGTAAAGGAAGAGATTCAGAAGTTAAGGAAGATCAGAATATTAAAATAGGTTTGTCCATTAAGACATACTTGCCCACCCTGGGAGAGTTCAGAAGGCAAATTTTTTTCCAAGACTGCAAGAAATAAATTTTTGAGGGGTGCTCTAACATCCAGTGTAAGCTATGGGATTGCTCTTCTCAGAACAGACCTTACGTGGAAGCTGAAGACACTAAATCAGGAAACCTAAATGCATTAGAAGAAATTGGGTCCCTGAGTGATAGAGGTTAAGTGGTGGTGCTCAACCACCAAAGGTAAGGTGGATGTGACTACTGTGATGGACAGCAGAGTTAAAGCAACATTCAGAATAGTCTGAATAGACCTATGTGTTGGTCTGATCATGGTGTTCTAAAAAGTAAAATAGATAAAAAACCTACTAAATTCTTACTTGATTTATACAAGCAGAAAAGTTCAAGTTAAAGTGTACACAATTTTAACCTGAATTATGAAAACAAAGAGACATGTCTCAGTCAATTTCTAGATGAGCCACTTTATAGACTTGGAATACCTTGAATGAACAGAGGCCAGATCTCCTTGAGGAAAGGCTCTGGAACACTGCTAAAATTTATACTATTGCTCTTCTTTAGTTTTCCCTAAATAGACCTATAGCTTTTTACCAAGATAGCTATATTTTAGGGTAAAGGAAATAGATCTTTTAGACACTACTAGACATGTGCTTTGAATTGACATCAATCCCAAGAGACTCAAAACATCATTGCAATCAGTCAGCTAGTGGGGACTTAGGGATCAGTACAGTTTTAGTTCAGTTACATCTCAAAGTAAGTCAAGTGGGTCCCTGAACCCATCCTGTAGTTATTCTCCCAGTTCAATAATGCATAATTGGCATATGAATTATTAACAGCTGACAGAATCCCCAGTTGGCTCTCTGACCTGTTGGATCATGTCTGATAGGAAAGGCCACATGAAATCAATTAGAACTGCTTCTATCTCCAAAAAGAGTAAACAAAAAGTAGAACAGCACCCCTGAGGGATTGCAGAGATTAGTGCTACAATCAAGGTCTGGAAAGATGTGAGAGTGGTGATTATACCTGCATTCCCATTCAATTTGTCTATTTGTTCTGTGAAGAAGGCAGATTAATTTTTGGAGAATGACAGTGGATTATCATAAATTTAACCATGTGTGACTCCAATTACAGCTGTTGAATCAAATGTAATTTCACTGCTTGAGCAAATTAATACACCTCTTGGCACCTGATATACAGATATTGAGCTAGTAAATTATTTTTTTTCTCCTTAGAGGTTAATAAGGACAACTAGAAGCAGTTTTCTTCTTTTTTAAAATTATTTTTAGTTGGAGGATAATTACCTTACAATTTTGTGTTGGTTTCTGCCATACATCAACATGAATCAGCTGGCAAGGTCAAACTAATAGTTCACTGTCCTACCTCAGGGGTCTACCAATCCTGTAGCCATACAATCATAATTTAGTTCTCAGGGATCTTGACCACCTTTCCTTCCCATACGGAATCACACTGGTCAATTACATTGATGACATTAAACTGATTAGATCTACTGTGTAAGAGGTAGCAACTACTCTATAGACTTATTGGTAAGACATTTGTGTGTGTTAAATGTTGAAAAATAAACCTGACAAAAATTAAGAGATATTTTACTTCTAGGGGTTCAGTGATGTGGGGCATGTTGAGATATCCTGTTTAAGGTAAAGGGTGAGTTTTTACATCTGGCCCTCTTAAGAGCTCTAAAGGTATAATGCCTCATGAGCCTCTGGATTTTGGAGGTAACTTTTTCTTCATTTTGGGGTGTTACTCCAGCCCATTTACCAGGGAATTTGAAAAACACTTCTAATCTTAAGTTGGGTCCAGGATAAAATAAGGCTCTGCAACAGATCTAGACTCCTTCACTTGGGCCATGTGATCCAACAGATCCAATTGTGCTTAGTGTCAGTGGGGTATAGGGCTCCTATTTGGAGCCCCTATAGGTGAATTGTCCTGACCTGCCTCTTGAGAAATCTGTATGCAGGTCAGGAAGCAACAGTTAGAACTGGACTGAACCACAGAGTGGTTCAGAGTCCCTTGGACTGCAAGGAGATCCAACCAGTCCATTCTGAAGGAGATCAGCCCTGGGATTTCTTTGGAAGGAATGATGCTAAAGCTGAAACTCCAGTACTTTGGCCACCTCATGTGAAGAGTTGACTCATTGGAAAAGACTTTGATACTGGGAGGGATTGGGGGCAGGAGAAGGGGATGACAGAGGATGAGATGGCTGGATGGCATCACTGACTCAATGGACGTGAGTCTGAGTGAACTCCAGGAGTTGGTGATGGACAGGGAGGCCTGGCGTGCTGTGATTCATGGGGTCGCAAAGAGTCAGACACGACTGAGCAACTGAACTGAACTGATAAGTGAATTGTAGCATGGGCTCTTAGGAATTTAGAACCAAGCCCTGCCATCCTTCACAGATACTATCCTTTTGAGAAACAACTCTTGGACTCTTATTGGGTCTTTAGTAGAGACTGAAATGGAGAAGGCAATGGCAACCCACTCCAGTACACTTGCCTGGAATATCCTACAGACAGAGGTGCCTGGTGGGCTGCAGTCCATGGGGTCGCTAGGAGTCGGACACGACTGATTGACTTCACTTTCACTTTTCACTTTCATGCATTAGAGAAGGAAATGGCAACCCACTCCAGTGTTTTTGCCTGGAGAATCTCAGGGATGAGGGAGTCTGGTGGGCTGCCATCTATGGAGTCACAAAGAGTCGGACCCAACTGAAACAACTTAGCAGCAGCAGCAGAGACTGAAAACCAAGCGTTGACCAAGTTACCATGTGACCTGAGATGCCCATTATGAACTGGGTATTATCTGACCCAACAAGTTACAAAGTTGAATGAGCACATCAGTGGTCCAAAATCTAACAGAAGTGGTTTAAACATGAGAAGTGAGCAGGCTCTGAAGGCACAAGTAAGTTACATGAAGAAATGGCCCAAATGTTGAGGGTTTCCCTTCTTGCTACTCTGCCTTCTCTCTCCCAGCCTGCACTTATGTGGAGCTCTACCAATCCACCCTTGTCATCACTCAAAGGGATCATGGACAAAGAGTGTCCATGGTGGCAGGAATGGAGGTGACACGTGCTCAACCACATGGGCTTCCACTCACCCAGGCTGACCTGGCTACAGGCACTGCTGAGTGCCCAACCTGCCATTTACAGAGACCAAACCCTTGTATGGCACAATTCACCAGGGTAATCAGCTAGCTATCTTGTGGTGAGTGTATTACACTGGACTGCTTCCATCATGAAGGAGCAGCACTTTTTTATTTTTATTTTTTTAACTGGAAGAAAACTCTTACTCTGGATACAGGTTTGCCATCCTTGCTTGCAATGCTTCTGCCAAAACTACTATTTGTAGTCTTATACTATGCCTTATTTACTGTTATGTATTCACATAGCATATCTTCTTACTTAGGAACTTTGTTGTTGTTGAGTAGCTAAGTCATATCGAGCTCTTTGCAACTCCATGGACTGCAGCATGCCAGCTCCTCTGTCCTCTGCTGTCTCTCGGAGTTGCTCAACTTCATGTCCATTGATGCTATCTAACCATCTCATCCTCAGATGCCCCCTTCTCCGTTTGTCTTCAATCTTTCCCAGCATCAGGGTATTTTCCAGTGAGTTGGGTCTTCACATCAGGTGGCTTCAGTTTCAGCATCAGTTCTTCCAGTGACTATTCAGAGTTGATTTCCTCTAAGATTGACTGGTTTGATCTCCTTGCTGTCCAAGGGACTCACAAGAGTCTTCTACAACACTACAGTTCAAAAGAATCAGTTCTTCAGCACTCAGTCTTCTTTAGGGTCCAAAACTCACTTCTGTACACGACTACTGGAAAAACCATAGCTTTGACTATACAGACTTTGTCAGCAAAGTGATGTCTCTGCTTTTCAATATGCTGTCTAGGCTTGTCATAGCTTTCCTCTCAAGAAGCAAGTCTCTTCTAATTTAATGGCTTCAATCACCATCCACAGTGATTTTGGAGCACCCCAAAATAATATTTGTCACTGCTTCCACGTTTCCCCCTTCTATTTGCCATGAACTGATGGGACTGTATGCCATGATCTTAGTTTTTTGAATGTTGAATTTTAAGCCAGTTTTTCACTCTCCTCTTTCACTGAAAGGTTGTTGTTGAATCACGATGCCGGGATTCTTGGCCCCTGGAGGAGAAGAATTCAATCTGGGGCCAGAGATGAGGCTTGATCGCTCGGAGCTTTTGTTTAATAAAGTTTTATTAAAGTATAAAAGAGACAGAGAAAGCTTCTGACATAGGCATCAGAAGGGGGCAGAAAGAGTACCCCCCTACTAGTCTTTAGCTGGATGTTATATAGTCACCAGCAGTCTGTTAAAGAAAGAAAGGAAAGTCTCAAAACTTAGAATGGCACCAGGCCCCTCACCCATAAGATGTATTTTGGGATAACCTTGGCTCCAAATGGTTTATCTTGGGCCATAAAATGTTTAACGTGAATCTTGAACAAGGGCAGATTACCATACAAAGTTTCATTTACATAGATTAGAGGAACAATATCAGAGTATAACGTACTGGTTTATCAAGTAGGTTCTGAGCCTAAAAGGCAGAACCAACTTGAAGACAGAGTTTGGGGTAAATGCATAGTACATTAGCATAGCTTAAGATAAACATTTCCACAAGAAAAAGGCATTGGTTAACTTTAGGTGAAACCAGGTATCATTATGGCAACACAGAATTTTAAGAGAAACCTCCTTTTAAATTTGTATAGAGAAGGAAAAAAATATCACTAGTTTGTTTCCTCCTGCCACTTAAGAGAGATAAAATGTCTGACACTTGCAGGCTATTTCCTCCATTTAGAGACCCCTGGTCTTCCTGCCTGTTACCCTCTCAGTCCAAAAACTTTAGGAAGCAGTTCAAAGAGGGAAGTTTATAGCAATTCAATCTTAACTCAGGACACAAGAAAAATATCAAATTAGTAATCTACACTTACATCCAAAACTAGAGATAAAGGAACAAACAAAACCCAAACTTACTGGAAGGAAAGAAATCACAAAAATCAGAGACGAAATAAATAAAATAGAGATGAAGAAAACTTAAGCAAAAATCAGTGAAACCAAAAGCTATTTCTTTGAGAAGGTAAACAAAAATAGATAAGCTTTTAATAAAACCCAGCAAGAAAAAACAGGAATAAGGCTCAAATCTATAAAATTAGAAGTGAAAAGGAAGTTATAATGAACATCACAAAAATACAGAGGATAAGAAGCTATTTTTATGTGCCAATAAAATGGACAATTTAGAAGAAATGTACAAATTCTTACAAAGCTACAACCTTCCAAGACTTAAACAAGAAGAAATAGAACAATATGAACAGAACATTCACAAGTACTGAAATTGAGCCAGTGATTAAAAAGCTTCCAATAGACAGAAGTCCAGAACCAGAGGACTTTATGGGTAAAGTCTATCAAACATTTAGAAAAGAGCTATCACCTATCCTTCTGAAACTCTTTCAAAAATTGCATAAATAGGAACACTCCCAAGCTCATTTTGTGAGGGCACCATTATCACTCTGATATCAAATCCAGGCAAAGATATCACACACACAAAATAGAAAATTACAGGCCAATATCACTGATGAACATAGATCTAAAATTCCTCAGCAAAATACTATCAAACCAATTCCAACAATACATTGAAAGGATCATACATCATGATAGAGTGGGATTTATCCCAGTAATGCATGGATTCTTCAATATCTGCAAATCAATCAACGTGATATACCACATTAACAAATTGAAGAATGAAAAAATATGATTATCTTTACAGATGCAGAAAAAGCTTTTGACATTTGTGATAAAAGCAACCCTGAAAATGGGAACAGAGGGAACCTACCTCAGTATTAAAAGGCCATATATAACAAATCCATAGCTAACAAAATGGTGAAAAACTGAAAGCATTCCCTCTATGATCAAGAACAAGGATACCCATTGTCACCACTTTTATTCAACAGAGTTTTAGAAGTCATAGTCACAGCAATCAGAGAAACAAAAGAAGTAAAATGAAACCAAATTAGAAAAGAAGTAAAACCGTTACTGTATGCAGATGACATGAGACTATACACAGAAAATTCTAAAGATGCTAACAGAAAACTAGAGCTCATTCATAAATTCGGTAAAGTTGCAGGATGTATAATTAACACACAGAAATCAGTTCCATTTCTATACATTAACAACAAAAGATCAGAAAGAGAAATCAAAGAAATAACCCCTTTTACTATGACCTCCAAAAAATACATATTTAACAATAAACATACCTAAGGAGACAAATGACCTCTACTCTGAAAACTATAAGATTCTGATGAAAGAAATCAGAGATGAAACAAATAGATGGAAGGATACACCATGTTCTTATATTGGAAGAAATGACATTTCCAAAATGACTATACTGGCCATGTTCAGTTCAGTCAAGATAATTTCAGTTGCTCAGTCGTGTCCAACTCTTTGTGATCCCATGGACTGCAGTATACCAGGCCTCTCTGTCCATCCCCAACTCCTGGAGTTTGCTCAAGCTCATGTCCATTGAGTTAGTGACTCTCAAGAGTCTTCTCCAACACCACAGTTCAAAAGCATCAATTATTTGGCACTCAGCTTTCTTTACAGTCCAACTCTCGCATCTATATATGACTACTGCAAAAACCCTAGCTTTGACTAGACGGACCATTGTTGGCAAAGTAATGTCTCTGCTTTTTAATACAAATTTGATACAATCCCTGTAAAATTACCAATGGTATTTTTCAAGGAACTAGAGCAAAAAATTCTAAAATTTATATGGAAACACAAAAATTCCCCAAAAGGCAAAGCAATCTTGAGAAAGAAAAATGGAGGAGTCAGGCTCCCTAACATCAGACTATACTACAAAGCTACCAGTCACCAAAATAGTATGATACTGGCACAATAACAGAAATATAGACAAATGGAACAGGATAGAAAGCCAGAAATAAATTCACACACCTATGATCAACTAATCTCCAACAAATAATGCAAGAATATGCAATTAAGAAAAGACAATCCTTTTAATAAGTGATGCTGAGAAAATTGGAAATGCACATACAAAAAAAAAAAAAGAAGTCTCTACCACCATATAAACTCAAAATGGATCAAAAATTAAATGTAAGACAGGATACTACAAAGCAGAGGAAAATAGGTAAAACACTCTTTGACACAAATCTCAGCAATATCTTTTCTTTTTTTTAAATCCACATCCCAGGGTAATGAACAGAAACAGAAAAATAAACAAATGAAAATGTTTCTGCACAGCTAGGAAGCTGAACAAAATAAAAAGACAATCCACAGACTGGGGGAAATATTTGCAAACTATACCACTGACATGGAATTAACTTCCAAAATATACGAATGATTCATGCAACTCTATGCCAAAAAAAAAAAAAAGGCAAAAAATGAGCAAAGATCTAAATATGCAATTCCTCAGAGAAGACAAAGAGATGGCCAAGAAGCACGTGAAAAGACGCTCTAATTATCTGAGAAATGTAGATCAAATGCACAGCAAAGTATCACCTCATACCAGTCAGAATGGCCATCACCAAAGGGTGTACAATAAATAAGTGCCGGACAAGGTGTGGAGAAAAGGAAATCCTTCTACACTGTTGCTGGGAATGTAAATTGGTACAACCACTATTGAGAATGGTATGGAGGCTCCTCAAAAACAAAAACAAAAACAAGTAAATATAGAGTTGCCACATGATCCAGCAATCATATTTCTGAGCATATATCCACAGGGATACATACAGCCCTGGAATGTTCACTGCAGCACTGTTTATAATAGCCAAGACATTGAAACAACTTAAATATCCATCAACAGATGAATTAATAAAGAAGATGTGGTGTGTATATATATATATCTATCTGTGCGTGTGTGTGTGTGTGTTAGTCATTCAGTTGTGTCTGACTCTTTGTGACTCCATGGACTATAACCCACCAGGTTGCTCTGTCTATGGAACTCTCCAGGCAAGAATACTGGAGTGGGTAGCCTTCCCCTTCTCCAGGGTGTCTCCCTGACCCCAGGATTGAATCCAGGTCTCCAGCATTGCAGGCAAATTCTTTACCATCTGAGCCACTGCTGCTGTTACTGCTGCTAAGTCGCTTCAGTTGTGCCTGATTCTGTGCGACCCCATAGACAGCAGCCCACCAGACTTCCCCATCTTTGGGATTCTCCAGGCAAGAACACTGGAGAGGGTTGCTATTTCCTTCTCCAATGCATGAAAGTAAAGTCGCTCAGTCGTGTCCGACTCTTAGCAACCCCATGGACTGCAGCCAGCCAGGCTCCTCTGTCCATGGAATTCTCCAGACAAGAGTGCTGGAGTGGGCTGTCAATACCTTCTCTGTCTGAGCCACTAGGGAAGTCCATATATATATATATATATATGCATCCATATATATATATGGACACAGACACATATACATATGTATTCACATGTGTATAGATATATGTATCTATATATATACATACAAACACATACACGTGTGTATATGACGTCCATATATACATTTAGATGAAGCCTATACACATATGTACACACACACATATATAAGGGGATAATAGCCATAAAAAATGAAATATTTTCATTTGCAACAGCATGGATGAACATAGTGAAATAAGTCAAGCACAGAAAAATAAATGATATTACTGATAAGCAAAATCTAAAAAAAAAAAAGAAAGATGTAAAAGAACTTATTTACAAAACAAATAGTTATAGATGTAGAAGACAAACTTATGTTCACCAGGGCGGAAAGTGGAGGGAGAGATAAATTGGAAGATATGGATTGACACATATAAATTACTATATATAAAATTGGTAAGTAATAAGAATCTACTATATAGCACAAGGAATCTGTTCAATACTCTGTAATGACCTATGTGGCTATAAAGTCTAAAAAAAGAGTAGATATATGTATAACTTATTCAATTTGCTTATGGCAGAAGCTAATACAACATCATAAATCAACTATACTGTAATAAAAATTTAATTTTAAAGTCTTTTACTGTTTGTATTAAAGTCTATCTTATATATGCATACTAATATATATTTCTTTCATGAAATGTACATGTGAGATTATACCTAAAAATTCAGTTCTAGTTGCTTCTCAGGAAGGTCATTCTCAAATTGATCTGTGATGACCCAGGACTTGGACCTCAGTTTACCAGTCTCAGCAATCTGGTTCTCAGGTCTCTGAGTATGGATTTGCCTCTCAAGGATAGACTTATACTATGAACTCAAAACCTGGTGTATAAACAGAATGATCAATTTATTAACCTACAGCTATATTTTAGCTCCTTGTAGACAAATTACCCAGAAATCACAGGTCTCAGTTCAGTTCAGTTCAGTCGCTCAGTTGTGTCCAGCTCTTTGTGACCCCACAAATCACAGCACGCCAGGCCTCCCTGTTCATCACCAGCTCCCGGAGTTCACTCAAACTCACATCCACCAAGTTGGTGATGCCATCCAACCATCTCTTCCTCTGTCACCCCCTTCTCCTCCTGCCCCCAGTCCCTCCCAGCATCAGAGTCTTTTCCAATGAGTCAATTCTTTGCATGAGGTGACCAAAGTACTGGAGTTTCTGCTTTAGCATCATTCCTTCCAAAGAACACCCAGGGCTGATCTCCTTTAAAATGGACTGGTTGGATCTCCTTGTAGTCCAAGGGACTCTCAAGTGTTTTGTCCAACACCACAGTTCAAAAGCATCAATTCTTCAGCGCTCAGCTTTCTTCACAGTCCAACTCTTACATCCATACATGACCACTGGAAAAACCATAGCCTTGACTAGACGGACCTTTGTCAGCAAAGTAATGTCTCTGCTTTTGAATATGCTATCTAAGTTGGTCATAACTTTTCTTCCAAAGAGTAAATGTCTTTTAATTTAAACAGGTCTACATAGGGATTTGTAAGTGTGAATACAAACACCCAGTTGTACTTAGTGAGTAACTGTGGAGTCAGATTCATTATTTGAATGTTTCAAGATGCCAACTAAGGGAGCCTAATGCACCTGATATCCACTGACTCAGCAGGTTAAGACTTTAAGGATAATGGATAGTTTCACTTGCCTATGCACCACTGAGTACAACTTTTATCTTTGAAAACTTCTTTTATTCTTTCATGCATAGCGAATATTATTTTCTTTAGATATGTTATACATCCCCTTAAATGACCTTGCACTACTTCAATCATTATGGATTGAATTTAACAATTATATCCCATTGGGCAGTAGCATTCCCTTCATTTTCTAGTTCTGGTAAATAGAGTGCATGCAGCTATAAGGAATCAATATTTTCCACTGTATGTGTTTTTTTAAAGAAAGATAAGCTGATAAATTTGTCTCCCTACTATAAACTGATTTACTCAGCCTAGTAGCCTTAAGGGTTTTAGGTATGTTGCCTTTTAGGTGTTTTTGTTTTTGGTTCCTGAAAAATTTACTTGTTTTCTAACAGATCACATATGACTATGCTGCTATTTGAAACTATATTTTTGTTTTCAGGTAGGTTGAGAGAAGATGTAGCTATAGACTCTTAAGATGCACACTATTAAAATAACTCCAGAATGGCTACATGTACTGTTTTGTGGCTCTTCTGTGATTTATTGAATACTAACTACACCTAGCATCCCAGTGCTAATTGCTTATGTTGCAACCAAATGCCAGTTCCCTGAACTTCATCAAATCTGAGCCTGGAGAGGATGTGTGATCCCTTGATATTGAAATAAAAATGACTTTAACTCCCAATGTGTCCCCTACAAAACTGACAGGAATTTCTCCTAGTCACCTTTTCCTCTAATTTTTTAAATCAAGTTTTTATTTTTCTTGTGTCTTACCACTACCAACTGTGGCCTCCTTTCTTCTCCATGTCACTGGAGTGCTATGTCATGTCATTTTTTATTTCCTCCAATACTTCCATGTGATGTAGTGAGAGGTATAATTTTGATGATTTGTAGGTCTTTTACAGGCTGGAGGAGCTATAATAATAACAACAGTTATTTCCTTAGTTAAGTTATATCCAGCATCGCCAAATACTAAAAAAAAAAAAAAAAAAAAAAAACCTTAACAGTAAATATTAAACATCCTTATTTCTAAAATGTTATCCACCACTGATTTTCCAGGTGCACTGCTCTCCTCTTGGATCCTNAAAAAAAAACAATTTATTTCTTTATTAAATTTAAACCCAACCCCGCAAAAAAAAAAAAAAAAAAAAAAAAAAAAAAAACCTTAACAGTAAATATTAAACATCCTTATTTCTAAAATGTTATCCACCACTGATTTTCCAGGTGCACTGCTCTCCTCTTGGATCCTTGCCCTGCCTTCACCCTCTGTTGGTCTGCTTTCTCCCCCATCCTCTCCCTTCTCCAGTTCTCTGTCTCCTCTCTTCCTGCTCCTAATCTCCTCCATCTTGAGTTACTGTTGGAAATCTAGATTTGTTTTTATGGAGTAAAATTTACTTATCTTTTCTCAGTCTTCAACCATCCTGACTATGTGTAGAGAGAGTAGTCTTTTTACAACCAAGCCAGAATCTAGTTGATATGCTTATAAAAGATAGTTCTCTTTCAGAGGAATTCTGCTCTCAGTTCTTATGCTTTGTGCTTTTGTGTGTCTGAACCACACAATAAAGTGGCAAAACACCTGTTTTATTTGTTATTGAACCCCTCTGTGGTGGCCCTGGATGTGTCTTGACTCTTATGCTCTTGCATACATGGAGTCCTAAAACTGAACATATTCTCCCCAGACATCTTGATAAACACATGCAAAGAGTTATACTTTTTTCCTTTGTTATAGTCCAATAGCATGTTCTTTCCTCAAATGTTACTTGAAATGTATTTATTTCCATGTGGTATGATCCATATAGGGATTTTCATGTGCTTGTAGCAATAGAAAAGTCAGAAAACAGCTGAAAATATCTGTTTGTTCATATTCTTTAATGCCTGTAATAGTGGTGATGTTATCCCCTGATAATTTTTTGGCCCTATTTTATGCCAAGAAAGAAAATAGCTTGAGCAATAAAAAGTCTTAAGTATGTCATGATTGCCATAATAATATAGTGGATAGTGCAGCCGAATCTCTTTTCCACATCCAAGGGATCTAGAAACCCATTCTGGCTTGGGGAAAAAGGAGGAATATTCCACTTCTGGCTTTCTGTGCTGTGGCAAGCTGAAGAAAGGAAGCACTGCTCCCTAAGGCTGGATGGTTGGAGCTGGCAACATATGCATTTCATTATGGAGCCTGACATTTGTGTAGAGTAGCATGGGTTGCTAGTTACCCTGCACAGGTTAGAGACCTCTACTCTCATATTTCTGGGAGGTAGACTGTGAGTCTCAGGGAGGTAAGGGGTTAGGACACTGTAGTCATGATGGGGGAAATAGACACTATTAAATCACAATGAAAAGTACCTCAAGATGGGTGAGCTTGCCCATATTATGAGAATAAACAATATAGATTCCAAGGAAAGGATCTAGGGAGAAATTAAGGTTTTATTTTGGGCAATCTCATGTCATATCTTCCTGTATGCATTCAGATATTTTCCTCCTGGAGCCACTTATATAGTCAGGGGGTTGGAATAGGAAAAGTAATTTCAACATTAGCAACCAAAGGGATTTACTTTTTGCTGTTGAATCTTGGCTGTAATTTGGGGGGCATTTCAGGGGCCTCTATAATGAATCAAAATATAAGACTTTTAGAGAAATGTTTGCAAGATAGTTTTTAGAAACATTGAGGTGTTCTTTTCCAAGAGAATATCTTCTCTAAATTTCAATAATGTACATTCACTTCACTGGCATACCATGAATTAAATTACTACCAGTGTTTATTAACAACTAATTTTCAGACTTTTATCAATCCAGCATCTGGGGAACATTGTTTGTTTTAACTTGCATTTTTATGTAGGTGGATAACTCAATTATGATAATTACATTATGGAAAATTTATTACCTTCTCCTTTGCTACTCATAATTTATTTTACCTGGTTTTGTAGCTTAGGGTAAATTGTTGAAAGTCAGAGAGCAGTAAGAACGTATTTTGCAATCTCATTGCTATGTGAGATATATTAAATCTGATACTTTTTTGAATACAAAGATGACAAACAAAATTCTTTAAAGATATTAAAATGAAAAAAACTCATGGATACTTAAAATGGAAAACTCAGGAAAGAGGATTTTTTGGTATCTATTTCTCTGTTGTCCTTTATTGTTATGGTCAACTTAAGTTCCTTCCTCTAATTTGACTTAAAAGTGAGTTATTAGTATGTTAAGAAAGTAAAAAATTGAGGCATAAACTGTAAGGAAAGTGAAAATTTACTACTCTCTAGGTTTAAAAATATTTGTCAGGGTTGTAGAACTATGAAATGTTAAATGTCCTCAGATGAATTCACAGCATTCAGGAATAGTAAATTTATTAATCTGTCTCATCTTTAAGAGAATTATTCTGTTCTGTATTTTGAATTGCTTCATTATATGAAATTAAACTAATTTGGGGGGATTAGTCACAGTTAGTTGTGATGCTTAGAGGAAACCAAAATATTAAAGCAGTTCTACTCTCAGTTTTACTATCATCTGATGAGTTTTCTAAACATGTAAAAATCTTAAAACCTTAAAACTAAAATTAAGACTTACAGTGACTCATTATTGAGAAAATGACCTCAGATGCATATGGTTGGTGTCCAGGAGCCCTTCACACTTCCTAAGGTTAAGGCTCATGGTGACTAGCTGGGCATAAAATTGTGGAAAACACAATTTCACAATAAACTCAGCACAGGAAAGACCCACATAAATGGGAGGGAGAGTTTATTTCACTCAGCACCAAATACTACATTATTCAGTTCAGTTCAGTTTAGTCACTCAGTCGTGTCCGACTCTTTGCGACTCCATGAATTGCAGAACACCACACCTCCCTGTCCATCACCAACTCCCAGAGTTCACTCAGACTCACGTCCATCGAGTCAGTGATGCCATCCAGCCATCTCATCCTCGGGCGTCCCCTTTTCCTCCTGCCCCCAATCCCTCCCAGCATCAGAATTTTTTCCAATGAGTCAATTCTTCACATAAGGTGGCCAAAGTACTGGAGTTTCAGCTTTAGCATCATTCCTTCCAAAGAAATCCCAGGGCTGATCTCCTTCAGAATGGACTGGTTGGATCTCCTTGCAGTCCAAGGGACTCTCAAAAGTCTTCTCCAACATCACAGTTCAAAGGCATCAATTCTTCGGTGCTCAGCCTTCTTCACAGTCCAACTCTCACATCCATACATGACCACGGGAAAAACCGTAGCCTTGACTAGACAGACCTTAGCCAGCAAAGTAATGTCTCTGCTTTTGATTATACTATCTAGGTTGGTCATAACTTTTAATCCAAGGAGTAAGCGTCTTCTAATTTCATGGCTGCAGTCACCACCTTCAGTGATTTTGGAGCCCCAGAAAATAAAGGCTGACACTGTTTCCACTGTTTCCCATTCTATTTCCCATAAAGTGATGGGACCAGATGCCATGATCTTCGTTTTCTGAATATTGAGCTTTAAGCCAATTTTTCGACTCTCCTCTTTCACTTTCATCAGAGGCTTTTTAGGTCCTCTTCACTTTCTGCCATAAGGGTGGTGTCATCTGCATATCTGAGGTTATTGATATTTCTCCCGGCAATCTTGATTCCAGCTTGTGTTTCTTCCAGTCCAGTGTTTCTCATGATGTACTCTGCATAGAAGTTAAATAAGCAGGGTGACAATATACAGCCTTGACGTACTCCTTTTCCTATTTGGAACCAGTCTGTTGTTCCATGTCCAGTTCTAACTGTTGCTTCCTGACCTGCATACAGATTTCTCAAGAGGCAGGTCAGGTGGTCTGGTATTCCCATCTCTTTCAGAATTTTCCACAGTTTATTGTGATCCACACAGTCAAAGGCTTTGGCATAGTCAATAAAGCAGAAATAGATGTTTTTCTGGAACTCTCTTGCTTTTTCCATGATCCAGCGGATGTTGGCAATTTGATCTCTGGTTCCTCTGCCTTTTCTAAAACCAGCTTGAACATCAGGGAGTTCACGGTTCACGTATTGCTGAAGCCTGGCTTGGAGAATTTTGAGCATTACTTTACTAGCATGTGAGATGAGTGCAATTGTGCGGTAGTTTGAGCATTCTTTGGCATTGCCTTTCTTTGGGATTGGAATTAAAACTGACCTTTTCCAGTTCTGTGGCCACTGCTGAGTTTTCCACACTTGCTGGCATATTGAGTGCAGCACTTTCACAGCATTATCTTTCAGGATTTGAAACAGCTCCACTGGAATTCCATCACCTCCACTAGCTTTGTTCGTAGTGATGCTTTCTAAGGCCCACTTGACTTCACATTCCAAGACGTCTGGCTCTAGATGAGTGATCACATCATCATGATTATCTGGGTCCTGAAGATCTTTTTTGTACAGTTCTTCTGTGTATTCTTGCCACCTCTTCTTAATATCTTCTGCTTCTGTTAGGTCCATATGATTTTTGTCCTTTATCGAGCCCATCTTTGCATGAAATGTTCCCTTGGTATCCCTAATTTTCTTGAAGAGATCTCTAGTCTTTCCCATTCTGTTCTTTTCCTCGATTTCTTTGCGTTGATCGCTAAGGAAGGCTTTCTTATCTCTTCTTGCTATTCTTTGGAACTCTGCATTCAAATGCTTATATCTTTCATTTTCTCCTTTGCTTTTCACCTCTCTTCTTTTCACAGCTATTTGTAAGGCGTCTCCAGACAGCCATTTTTTCTTTTTTGTATTTCTTTTCCATGGAATGCTAAAGTAGGAAGTCAAGAAACACCTGGAGTAGTAGGCAAATTTGGCCTTGGAATACTGAATGAAGCAGGGCAAAGACTAATAGAATTTTGCCAAGAAAATGCACTGGTCATAGCAAACACCCTCTTCCAACAACACGAGAGAAGACTCTACACATGGACATCACCAGACGGTCAACACTGAAATCAGATTGATTATATTCTATGCAGCCAAAATGGAGAAGCTCTATATAGTCAACAGGAGCTGACTGTGGCTCAGGTCATGAACTCCTTATTACCAAATTCAGACTTAAATTGAAGAAAGTCAGGAAAACCACTAGACCATTCAGGTATGACCTAAATCAAATCCCTTATGATAATACAGTGGAAGTGAGAAATAGATTTAAGGGACTAGATCTGATAGATAGAGTGCCTGATGAACTGTGGAATGAGGTTCATGACATTGTACAGGAGACAGGGATCAAGACCATCCCCATGGAGATAAATAGTTGTTCTGACTTTCCTGGTGACTCAAATGGTAAACAATCTGCTTGTAATACAGGAGACCTGGGTTCAATCCCTGAGCCAGGAAGATTCCCTGGAGGAGGAAACGGAAACCCACTCCATTATCTTGCCTGAAGAATTCCATAAACAGAGGAGCCTGGCAGGCTACAGCCCATAGGGTTGCAAAGAGTTGAACATGACTGAGTGACTAACACTTTCACTTTTCAACATTTTTTTTTGTTGTTTGTGAATAATTTCTTCACACATCTGTATGTATTCATTTTCTCCCTATATAGTTATATGTGTTAATTCACCTTATCTGTATCATACATATATTCATTATATATATTTGGAAGGATTTTCCCTCACTTTTTAATATTTAAAATATTTCACAAACTTACAAAAGACTATTGCACAACAATGAGAAAATTTCATTAAATTATAACGGTTCATTTACTAAATTTACTTTTATTTTTTATTTTTTTAATGCTTTATTCTACATTACAGTACTGTATTTGTTTTGCCATACATTGACATGAATCAGCCACAGGTGTATGTAAGTTACTCAGTTCATTTTGAGCATGATCAATTTATTCACACCTTAAATGGATACATAGCAGGACATTATGGGCTTTCCTCTCCCTCCTTGAGTTATTTTTTGTAACTTACTGTCAAATTTATTTGAAAAGTGATTGAATGACTTCATCTTATATGTAAATATAGGTAATAAATCATCCTTGAAAGATATTTAGAATACTGGAGAATTGGTCTTCACAAGGTGACAGAATTCACTTTTAAGTGTCTTCATCCAGCACTGTGGTGACCCTGTAGAAGAAGAGATTAATCCTTACTCATAATGTTTTAATAGTATGTAATTGCACCACTGGCCCTCATATTTCAACATTCAGTTACAAGCTAGAGATTGATGTATGGCAAAACCAATACAATATTGTAAAGTAATTAACCTCCAGTTAAAATAAATACATTTATATTAAAAAAAAAACAAACCCATAATTCTCAAATGTTACTTGTTTCTCCGTACCTTCAATTCAGGAAGAGAATGAAATGGACCTAAAATCTGACATCTCAATCTGAATGCTTCAGAATTATGGGCTATAGCCCACAGAGTTCATTAAAAATGTGTTGTATAGTTGTACAAATGAAATCTGTATTTTTATGAATAGCTGGAAAAATTTCCTGGGGGATCACAGGGGAAAGGACTTATAAAGAAAAGAGTTTTTCTAACATGTCTAAAGGATTTTAAGTAGTGATAAATAGTAAGAGATATTTGATCTTCACAGTTTTTGGAGAGCAAAGGAAATACTAGAATCAATGTGCAGGGAAACAGACTCCATGTTGTCATTAATACCTTCTAGAGCTATCTACATTGTTTTATGTCAAAACTGGGAAATGTTAACATAGTGCTAAGAAGTGAAAGTGAATTAAAATGGAAGTTCAAAACATTAATAATTCTGGAAAACATGAAAACTTTAAACTTTTTTTTTTTACTTTTCTTTTTTCATAGTGAGTGCATGCAGTCCTCAGCTGATATGTTCCTTTCAGTTTTAATCTTAAGGTGTTACCTTGCAAGAACTTAGGACTGAAATCTCTTTGCTAAGAATAATAACAGACCAGCAGCTATCCCAGTACTTTCACCATGATTCTAAGGAAAGTTTGATTTATGGCTTCAGTTCTGTTGTTGGACAGAGGCCTTAGCCCATTGGAAATCCCCAGAGCTGTGGGAGAGGGGAGGGGCTGTGATCCACCTGTGCTTGGGGAGTTTCAAGGCCTAGTCTGCTTTTGGCCAAATACAAATGTTAACAGTTTGTTAGGCTAAGAAACTAGGTATGAATTCTAAATGATGTCTCTATGAGTTAAGACTGTATAAATAATCAGACTTTCTTTAAAACTTTGTCAGTCACATGTGACCATTTTATGTAAATAAGTCAATTACAGCATTCCTCATCTTCCTCAAAAGAAGGCAAAAAGTATTTTTTTTTCCTTTATAGTATCATTAGACAATTAAGCAAAATGTAAAGCTAAACTGATCTAACTTTATTTTTAGGTGAGATAATTTTATGACTATTTGTGCAAGGCTATTTCAGTTTACTCTGCAGTCCCGGCATAGTTTTTAATAGGGCTCCTTTGAGTCTCAAATGTGTGCAAGTTTAGACACTAAGTGCTGTAGTTATCCTATTTTTAAGTATATTGGTATCTTTTGCTGTATAGTTAGGCATAATGTCTTAAAATGGTGTTACATAGAAAATAAGTTAGTATTTTTAAAAGGTGTAGAAATTAGCTTTTTAAAACTCCTTCCACCCAATGAGAGCATTCCTAATACCTCCAAAGAAGCTCACCCCAAGTTCATCCCAGAAGGTCCACATTTCTAAGAACTAATTCATAGCACAAAGAATATTTCAATTAAATTCCCCTGTTGTTACACATCTTTTATTTCTAATAAATTATTCCAATGGCAATGTTTGAAAATGTTTTTTTATAAGTTCCAGACAAGAGCATTTAAATTTTCTATATAGATTCCATTTACATATGAATAAGGAGAGCTTCCTGGAAGAAGGGGTACTCATTGTGAAATAAGAGTTTTTTTTCCCCACCTCATGAAATCTAGAGGTAGTTGAAATAGGAGATGGGAATGGATATTTGGTAGAAGAGATGAGACTGAAACTTCCATAGGAGACCTGATTTGTAGGTGTCATTTTTATTATACTTATCTCAGAACCAAAACTACTTTTATCATTTAATCTTCATACAAAGTTTGAATTTCACTTTCTAGAACTCACTGTTAATTTTTAGTTTAAAAGTAATTATAGCAATTTAAACCTATAGGTGTGTGCCTGCCTGCTCAGTCCCTCAGTTGTGTCTGACTCTTTTGCAGCCACATAGACTGAAATACACAGACTCCTCTGTTCGTGAGGTTTTCCAGGCCAGAACACTGGAGTGGGTTGCCATTTCCACCCTCAGTGGATCTTCTGACCCAGGGGTCAAACCTGCTTTTGCTGCATTGGCAAGCAGATTCTTTACTACTGAGCCACCTGGGAAGCCTCCCACTATTTGAAGGTGTATATGTACCTTCAAATAAGAATAAATACTCAGTTACTGTGGAGCGTAGCTGCATGAAACCTATGGTAATCTAACAATTAAGCTAAACTATAGTTATACTCATTTTTTAATTATGTAATCTAAAATCAAATTACACTATTGCCCAAAGGTGGACATTCATTGGCCTGTGGTGGCCACTACAGTATTGCCTGCCGAGCTTGCTATCCTCCCATCTCTGGGCTCCCACTTTGTTTCTGCAGCTCAAGGGGAACCTACACCCCCTGCAGCACGATGCTCTTTTTGTCACAACTATTTAGTTCAAGAGTAGACGATGGCCTAAGCTAAGCTACTCTGGGACTTTCCATGGAGTGTCTCATACTATAACTGAGAATGAGTTAGCATCTTTTGGGGAGAGATTTGTAAGATATGAAATGCGTGGTGCAACGGTCACATGGAAGCAGTTGTCTGTACTGCTAGAGAAAGAAGCTGGAACTGACAGAGAGAAGACAGAGAAACTAAGAGGAGGGAAGCAAGCTGCCAGAACTTTACCCCTGGTTTCATGATTTTCTGAAGAACAGTTGTCTCCCTGTTTTTATCACTTTCTTAGTCTTTAGCCCTCTCTTGATCTTAGTGACCCAATGAAGCTCCTCCTCTTGCCTTAACCATTTTGAGTTAGAATCTTGATTAATAAAGTACCTTCTTGAACCCAGCTACAGTTTGCATGATTAAAAAAAATACTCACTCTAAGACAACTTAGTGGCAGAAGTGTATTTTTGTCACAGTAAGGACTGATAACTAAAGAAAAGTCAATTCTGCATTCTATTGAAGAGCAGGAGGATGAATTAAGAGAGAAGGAAGGAAAACCCAGAAATAGTCCCTGTTACCAGGACAAGAGCAAAGGATGGATGCTTCTTGGTTTCGTGCTGAAAAGAAATCTCTTTAACAGTGAATGAGGGTAATGGATTTATTTGAGAAGTAGAGGGAATGTTGAGGAATTAGAGAGGAAATTTAAAAATTTGTTTATGTGAATTAATGATAATTAATGTTTATAAAGGTTGCATTTTAGACGTGTGCCAGAATTGGGGCCCATTAATGTTTTAGGTGTTGAAAATAGCCCAAGAATGGGTTATGTCAGGCTATGGTGATATGCAACTAAATGTCTCAGAGACGTGACACAGCAGCAGTTAGTCCTTGCTGCCGCAGAATGGCTCACTGTAGCACACGAATGTGAACATGTGCTGGGAAGATAGGGCCAGATTTTTGCCTTCGCAATTAAATGCTTTTGCCACGATATAAGCTACTTAGCATGCCAGAATATAACATCATTTGCACCCGTATTTCTTTGATCAAACAAACAAGTTACATGGCCATATTAAGCTATGAAAAGTGAATTTAAAATGTAATCCTTCCATATCCTTGAAAAAAATAAGCTGAAAATGTCTTTGAGTAGCAGTAATATCTACCTCAATACAAATATGAACAAAAAATCTGGAACCCTGGGTCAGAATCTCAGTTTTTCCACATCATAGCTCAGTCCACTGGTCCTCCTACTCACTTTCATTTGTTTTGATTTTAGCTTACCTTCAAGCTATATGGGTTCTTTAAGCTCAGTCTGCATAAAAGATATAATAATGCTTCCTAGGTATTATTGTAAGGATTAAATGCAAGCAATAGTATATAAAAAAAAACTTTGGAAACTTAGAAGGACTTTTCAAATATATATATATATATATATATATATATATATATAAAAGAATACATACCAAAAAAAGAAAAGAAAGAAATATGTAGTAGTCATAA
>SJYG01000412.1:1196695-1208368 GCA_006410535.1 Litocranius walleri | reverse complement strand
ATAATAGCCAGGACATGGAAGCAACCTAGATGTCCATCAGCAGATGAATGGATAAGAAAGCTGTGGTACATATACACAATGGAGTACTACTCAGCCCTTAAAAAGAATAAATTTGACTCAGTTCTAATGAGATGGATGAAATTGGAACCGATTATACAGAGTGAAGTAAGCCAGAAAGAAAAACACCAATACAGTATACTGACACATATATATGGAATTTAGAAGATAGTAATGATGACCCTATATGTGAGACAACAAAAGAGACACAGAGGTATAGAATGGACTTTTGGACTCTGGGGGAGAGGGAAAGGGTGGGATGGTTTGGGAGAATGGCATTGAAACATATACTATCTTGTAAGAAATGAAGCGCCAGTCTATGTTCAATGCAGGATGCAGGATGCATGGGGCTGGTGCACAGGATGATTCAGGTAGATGGTGTAGGGTGGGAGGTGGGAGGGGGCTTCGGCATTGGGAGATTGTGTTCACCTGTGGCTAATACATGTCAATGTATGGCAAAACAAATACAGTATTATAATTTAAAAAAAATAAATAAAATATATTCCTTGGTTATAATCTTGACTAACCCTTAACTGACAACAGATTTGTTTCTTATTGCCTAAGGACCAGCACTTTTATGAGGCCTGCTATTCTTATTGATATTTAAAAAAAGATTTATAATGGTATTTCTCATTAAGTTCTACAGGAATTTGACAGGTAGTTTACACTTTTGCATGAGTCTAAGAATAAATCCTGGTGTGTTCATTTACAACAGGGTTCATCAGTGTGGCTTTTGTTCTATGAAGAGAAAATAAGATTCAGAAATAAGCAGCCCAGGTTCCAAAGTGAAAGTGTTAGTCCTCAGTCATGTCTGACTGTTTGCGCCCTCATGGACTGTAGCCCACCAGGCTCCTCTGTCCATGGAATTCTCCAGACAAGAATACTGGAGTGGGTAACTGTTCCCTTCTTCAGGTGAATCTTCCTGACTCAGGGATCAAGCCCAGGTCTCCGGCTTTGCAGGCAGATTCTTAGCCGTCTGAGCCACCAGAGAAGCTCTCTATATTCCAAACATCCACCAAACAGTTCCTGTGTCTCGCTGAGTCCCCAAATCCTACATTTCTTTTGTTAAGAATGCCTACTTGTGCACCTTATTTTATGAAATGGAAACATTCTTAAAACAGTTAATTTAAATTAAAAAAAGCAAGAGCTACCATTTATTGAGCACACTCACATGCATGGCATGGTACTAGACATTCCCTTTTATTACTTTATTTCATCCTCATAATGCCCTATAAGATGTGGATATTATCCACATTTAGCAAGTAAGTAATGTGAGAGGCCCAGAAACAACTGATGTGACTCAAGGTCATGGAGGGAATAAAATGAAGTCCTAAAATCAGAATCTTAGTGTGCTTGACTCCAAGTCCTGTGCTTCATCTTTCGTAGCCACTGCACATTATAATATTTCAAATATGCCTGAGAAATTTACCATTTTCAGAAAGCCTAGCCCATTTTTCCTGAATAATAACCAAAATATTTTTGTATTAAAATGTTGCTTATCTATTTTAATCATTAAAATGTTGTACACTATCACTTCATGGCAAAACATAGGGGAAAATTGGAAACAGTGAGATTTTATTTTCTTGGGCTCCAAAATCACTGCAGATGGTGACTGCAGCCATGAAATAAAAAAATATTTGCTCCTTGGAAAGAAAGCTATGATAAACCTAGTCAGAGTATTAAAAAGCAGAGACATCATTTTCCCAAAAAATATCCATGTCCAAAGCTATGGTTTTTCCAGTAGTCACGTATGGATGTTAGAGTTGGACTATAAAAATAAAACTGAGCACCAAAATATTGATGCTTTAAAATTGTGGTGCTTGAGAAGACTCTTGAGAGTCCCTTGAACTACAAGGAGATCAATCCAGTTAATCTTAAAGGAAATCAATCCTGTATATTCATTGGAAGGACTGATGCTGAAGCTGAAGCTTCAACATTTTGGCCACCTGATGTGAAGTGCCAACTTACTGGAAAAGACCCTGATGCTGGGAAAGACTGAGGGCAAGAGGAGAAGGAGTCGACAGAAAGTGAGATGGGTGGATAGCATGCATCTCAATGGACCTGAGTTTGAGCAAAGTTCAGGAGAAGGTAAAGGACAAGAAAGCCTGGTGTCCTGCAGTCCATGGGGTCCCAAAGAGTCAGATACGACTTAGCAGCTGAACAGCAACAATACATTCTAACAGATAATTTGTCTCCAGTATTCCTACTGTGCTTCCAAAAGAGTTTCTTAACTGGAGATGGATGGTCCTCATAGAATCAATGACATCCTCTGAAGTTGAAGGTACACTTTACATGTTTTTGCAGAAATACATTTTCTTAGGAGGACAAATGCCCACCTTTCATCATATTCCTTGAGAAAACAAGTTTAAGTATTATTACTCTAAATAGCTAGAAAATTCACTACTTAATGAAATAATTAGTGAAGAAAGATACTTCAGGAAGATTTACACTACTTCAGAGTATCTCTTTTCCTGTTAAAACAGAAGGGGATTTGGGAAAGAGAAAAAAGACACTAGTAAAAGATGTGGAAGGACTTTTAAGATTACAATAGATGATGAGACCACCAAATTTGACCTGTAAGTTCTAGACATTAGGCTTTGTTACTGGGACCAACAAAGTTAAATTTATGTATACTTATTTGTTCATTAGAAAGTTAGTTCCACACTTCATATAGAGGCAGGCCTGGGTAAGCAGTAGACACTTTGTAAAAGTGCTGTGTGCAACACTCACACTCAAGGATAAGTGAGGTTCTTTACTTCCTATAAAGAAAGAACTGGGAGGGGGGTGGCTCAGCTGTGGGTTGTGGTTCAGATCAGGGCCATTCCTGCTTCATGATTCTATTGAGTGTACAGGAAGAAGGTCTCAGGGTCATGACAGCATCAATAGTGTTATGGATGTCAATTTCTGAGACTTCGGTTTCCATATTTGATCATTCCTAATATGAGTCAGTCTGAAGATTCACTTTCTAAGGAGACTTTCCTTTCTCATCTCCCTTTTCAAAGTTATATTTTCTACACTTTTTCAAAAAGGAAAAGAGGACACAGTTTTCACTTATTGTTGCCATGGTGCTCTGCCTCGGAATGGGGAAACCTTCATAAAGAAAGGAAGAAACAGAAATATTGCAGTTGGTAGTGAGAAAAGGAATGACCAACTATTACGGGGAATTTCTTTGAATTTAATTGTTTCCCAAGTATGTGCTTTCAACACAACTTAAGGAGAACCTAACTAAATTATTTGGAGAAGGCAATGTCACCCCACTCTAGTACTGTTGCCTGGAAAATCCCACGGATGGAGGAGCCTGGTGGACTGCAGTCCATGGGGTCACTAGGGGTCGGATATGACTGAGCGACGTCACTTTTGCTTTACACTTTCATGCACTGGAGAAGGAAATGGCAACCCATTCCAGTGTTCTTTTTTTTTTTTTTAATACTTTATTCTACATTACAATACTGTATTTGTTTTGCCATACATTGACATAAATCAGCCACAGGTGTCCACGATCTCCCAATGCCAAGCCCCCTCTCACCTCCCACCCCATATCATCTCCCTGAATCATCCTGTGCACCAGCTTCATGCATCCTGTATCCTTTATTGAACATAGACTGGTGCTTCGTTTCTTGCAAGATAGTATACATGTTTCAATGCCATTCTCCCAAATCATCCCATCCTCTCCCTCTCCCTCAGAGTCCAAAAGTCCATTCAATACCTCTGTGTCTCTTTTGTTGTCTCACATACAGGGTCATCATTACTATCTTTCTAAATTTCATATATATGTGTCAGTATACTGTATTGGTGTTTTTCTTTCTGGCTTACTTCACTCTGTATAATCGGTTCCAATTTCATCCATCTCATTAGAACTGAGTCAAATTTATTCTTTTTAAGGGCTGAGTAGTACTCCATTGTGTATATGTACCACAGCTTTCTTATCCATTCATCTGCTGATAGACATCTAGGTTGCTTCCAAGACCTGGCTATTATAAACAGTGATGCAATGAACATTGGGGTACATGTGTCTCTTTCAATTCTGGTTTCCTCGGTGTGTATGCCCAGCAGTGGGATTGCTGGGTCATAAGGCAGTTCTATTTGCAATTTTTTAAGGAATCTCCACACTGTTTTCCATAGTGGCTGTACTAGTTTGCATTCCCACCAGCAGTGTAAGAGGGTTCCCTTTTCTCCACATCCTCTCCAGCATTTATTGCTTGTAGACTTTTGGATCGCAGCCATTCTGACTGGTGTGAAATGGTACCTCATTGTGGTCTTGATTTGCATTTCTCTGATAATGAGTGATGTTGAACATCTTTTCATGTGTTTGTTAGCCATCCGTATGTCTTCTTTGGAGAAGTGCCTATTTAGTTCTTTGGCCCATTTTTTGATTGGATCGTTTATTTTTCTGGAGTTGAGCTGCATAAGTTGCTTGTATATCTTTGAGATTAGTTGTTTGTCAGTTGTTTCATTTGCTATTGTTTTCTCCCATTCAGAAGGCTGTCTTTTCACCTTGCTTATAGTTTCCTTTGTTGTGCAGAAGCTTTTAATTTTAATTAGATCCCATTTGTTTATTTTTGCTTTTATTTCCAGTATACTGGGAGGTGGATCATAGAGGATCCTGCTGTGAGTTATGTCGGAGAGTGTTTTGCCTATGTTCTCCTCTAGGAGTTTTATAGTTTCTGGTCTTACATTTAGATCTTTAATCCATTTTGAGTTTATTTTTGTGTATGGTGTTAGAAAGAGGTCTAGTTTCATTCTTTTACAAGTGGTTGACCAGTTTTCCCAGCACCACCTGTTAAAGAGACTGTCTTTACTCCATTGTATATTCTTGCCTCCTTTGTCGAAGATAAGGTGTCCATAGGTGTGTGGATTTATCTCTGGGCTTTCTATTTTGTTCCATTGATCTATATTTCTGTCTTTGTGCCAGTACCATACTGTCTTAATGACTGTGGCTCTGTAGTAGAGCCTGAAGTCAGGCAAGTTGATTCCTCCAGTTCCATTCTTCTTTCTCAAGATTGCTTTGGCTATTCGAGGTTTTTTGTATTTCCATACAAATCTTGAGATTATTTGATCTAGTTCTGTGAAAAATACTGCTGGTAGCTTGATGGGAATTGCATTGAATCTGTAGATTGCTTTAGGTAGTATACTCATTTTCACGATATTGACTCTTCCAACCCATGAGCATGGTATATTTCTCCATCTATTAGTGTCCTCTTTGATTTCTTTCATCAGTGTTTTATAGTTTTCGATATATAGGTCTTTAGTTTCTTTAGGTAGGAATATTCCTAAGTATTTTATTCTTTTCGTTGCAATGGTGAATGGAATTGTTTCCTTAACTTCTTTTTCTACTTTCTCATTATTAGTGTATAGGAATGCAAGGGATTTCTGAGTGTTGATTTTATATCCTGCAACTTTACTATATTCATTGATTAGCTCTAGTAGTTTTCTGGTCGAGTCTTTAGGATTTTCTATGTAGAGGATCATGTCATCTGCAAACAGTGAGAGTTTTACTTCTTCTTTTCCAATTTGGATTCCTTGTATTTCTTTTTCTGCTCTGATCGCTGTGGCCAAAACTTCCAGTACGATGTTGAAGAGTAGTGGTGAAAGTGGACACCCTTGTCTTGTTCCTGACTTTAGGGGAAA
The DNA here is from genome assembly GCA_006410535.1 of Litocranius walleri. Taxonomy (NCBI): domain Eukaryota; kingdom Metazoa; phylum Chordata; class Mammalia; order Artiodactyla; family Bovidae; genus Litocranius; species Litocranius walleri. The sequence continues at coordinate 1,202,683 of SJYG01000412.1, read as the reverse complement.
CGGTTTCAGTTTTTCACCATTGAGGATAATGTTAGCTGTGGGTTTGTCATATATAGCTTTTATTATGTTGAGGTATGTTCCTTCTATTCCTGCTTTCTGGAGAGTTTTTATCATGAATGGATGTTGAATTTTGTCAAAGGCTTTTTCTGCATCTATTGAGATAATCATATGATTTTTATTTCTCAGTTTGTTAATGTGATGAATTACATTGATTGACTTGCGGATATTGAAGAATCCTTGCATCCCTGGGATAAAGCCCACTTGGTCATGGTGTATGATCTTTTTAATGTGTTGCTGGATTCTGATTGCTAGGATTTTGTTAAGGATTTTTGCATCTATGTTCATCAGTGATATTGGCCTGTAGTTTTCTTTTTTTGTGGTGTCTTTGTCAGGTTTTGGTATTAGGGTAATGGTGGCTTCATAGAATGAGTTTGGAAGTTTACCTTCCTCTGCAATTTTCTGGAATAGTTTCAGTAAGATAGGTGTTAGCTCTTCTCTAAATTTTTGGTAGAATTCAGCTGTGAAGCCGTCTGGACCTGGGCTTTTGTTTGCTGGAAGATTTCTGATTACAGTTTCAATTTCCATGCTTGTGATGGGTCTGTTAAGATTTTCTATTTCTTCCTGGTTCTGTTTTGGAAAGTTGTACTTTTCTAAGAATTTGTCCAATATGACTGAACGACGTCACTTTCACTTTTCACTTTCATGCACTGGAGAAGGAAATGGCAATCCACTCCAGTGTTCTTGCCTGGAGAATCCCAGGGACAGGGGAGCCTGGTGGGCTGCTGTCTATGGGGTCGCACAGAGTCAGACATGACTGAAGCGACTTAGCAAGAACAGCAATTCAATTATTACATTGCATCAAAAAATTATATTTGATAATTAAGTCATCCTGATATCTTTTGGGCCTGTATCTAAGAAGAAATTTAGAGAATTGAAGAGTTCTACTACAGCATTATTTTCAGCCCTATCTATTTTTTGAATATACTTTTCACCCCAGTGTTTCTATTAAATAAAAGAAAAAAAGCAATAAAATTCAGGCTGAGGTCAGTCCCATTCTAGCTGTAAATAATATTTATCCTTGAACATATTAACTAATCTTAGCAGCCTCATCTATTTTATAAAAAGATGCATTTCCTAATCACACATGTTTTGTATCAAAAGATGTTGTTTATAAATAATAATTATTTATATGTGTTATTTCAATCAACTATCAACTACAAATAATAGTAATAATAATTCAACCCAGAAAAAAAATCATTTAAAACTTAATAGGAAAAAACTAGATCTATAATTTTAATTTTGATACATATTCTAGGACAGAAAAAATGTGATAAAATGAATATAAATAGACTTTCAAGCTTAAAAGATTATATTTGAATAAAATTCTCTGATGATTTCAAAGAAAATATGAGTTCAGGAAAAAAATGGGATAATGTAAAACTTTTGTGTTTTAAAGAAGAGATTGTCTTACATTTTTCAAGTGGTTAATAGTTGATGGGGTATCAATACTCTTAGTATAAGATTTAATTAAATGACACAATATTGTATACAATGTTTATCTTTATAATACATTATTTCTTCCATTCTCTACAGTCAGTGGGTAGATGGTAAATTGGGAGCAAGTTCCTAGAGGAGAAAAATACCCTGATTTGTAGCATTTTTTCAAATTCCGTACTGTAAATTTTTCTCATGTACAATAGAGTTCGATACAATACAGTTTGATACAATACAGGCTACAATACACGTGGGTTCAATACCTGGGTCAAGGAGATTCCCTGGAGAAGGAAATGGCAACCCTCTCCAGTATTCTTGCCCGGAAAATCCCATGGACAGAGGAGCCTGGTGGGCTACAATCCATAGGGTTGCAAGAACCCAGGTCTCCTGCATTGCAGGCAGATACTTTACCAGCTGAGCCACAAGGGAAGCCCCAAAATACTGGAGTGGGTAGACTATCCCTTCTCTAGGGGATCTTCCCCACCAAGAAATCAAATTGGGATCTCCTGCATCACAGGCAGATTCTTTACCAACTGAGCTATAAGGGGAGGTCAAGAGTCAGACTCTCCTTAGCAAATAGCAACAGAAAAAATACTCATGGAACTTTAAAAGTAACTAGATTCTAGGGCTTTAACTCATCCTCTAAATTTAGAATCCCCAGTGATGGAGTCAGCCAGCTTTGCTTCAGTAAGCATCATGGGTGACCCTGAGGCAGCCCTTCCAGTACTGTCACTCCACCAGGAAGTACTGGCCAACATTGTTTAGCTGCTAAGTCATGTTCATCTCTTTTGTGACCCCATGGACTCTAGCCCCATCAGGCTCCTCTGTCCATAGAATTTCCCAGGCAAGAATACTGGAGTGGGTTGCCATTTCCTTCTCGAGGGGATCATCCCAATCTAGACCCAGGAATCAAACCTGCATCTCCTGTATTGGCAGGAGGATTCTTTATCAGGAAAGTCTGTGGTTGCCCAACAGGATCAGGATAAGGGGTAAAGAAACTGACATGGAAGTCTCTCAATTTAAATGTACAGCAGTCAGAAAACTTCAATGAAGCTAACTGTGTGCTTCTCTTAATAGAGAATTGGGAAAAGTTTCAGCCCCTTTATTGCTTTCCCCACTGCACACAGCCAGTCACATTCAGTTCAATTCAGTCTCTCAGTCGTGTCCAACTCTTTGCAGTTCAAGGGACTCTCAAGAGTCTTTAACACCTTAGGTGCCTACAAAAATTAAATGAAATCACATACCTGAAAGAGGTGCATAAAAGAACTGTATTTTACATATAAAAGAACAGAGTGTTATTTCAAACTGAGATCAAAGAGCAACAGTAAATGTCCAAGCCTACATGTGTGCTGTGAGTTCCAGGCCTAGCTGTCTCTGGGACCATGCTGTGGTCATTAGCTGATTGGCAAGAGCAGAGCTGTTCTAAAGGGCCATGAGGTTGAAAGGTTGTTGTTGAATCTGGTTCTATAGTCGGGGTCATCTGATTTTCAGTGGGGAGGATGGTTATCTCATCTCTCTTTCCTATTGATTTATTACCAAGCCATTTATCTCTATCAGTTCAGTTCAATACAGTCACTCAGTTGTATCTGACTCTTTGCAACCCCATGAATCCCAGCATGCCAGGCCTCCCTGTCCATCACCAACTTCCAGAGTTCACTCAAACTCACGTCCATCAAGTCAGCGATGCCATACAGCCATCTCATCCTCTGTTGTCCCCCTTTCCTCCTGCCCTCAATCCCTCCCAGCATCAGAGTCTTTTCCAATGAGTCAACTCTTCACATGAGGTGGCCTAAGTACTGGAGTTTCAGCTTTAGCATCACTCCTTCCAAAGAACACCCAGGGCTGATCTCCTTTAGAACAGACTGGTTGGATCTCTTTGCAGTCCAAGGGGCTCTCAAGAGTCTTTTCCAACACCACAGTTCAAAAGCATCAATTCTTTGACACTCAGCTTTCTTCACAGTCCAACTCTCACATCCATACATGACCACTGGAAAAACCATAGCCTTGACTAGATGGACCTTTGCTGGCAAAGTAATATCTCTGCTTTCCAATATGCTATCTAGGTTGGTCATAACTTTCCTTCCAAGGAGTAAGTGTAAGCAAACACTTTTTCCAAAACTTGAGTCTTTGAGTTGGAAGTCAGCATTTGTACTAATATATCCATCACATCCTTCCAAGTAAGGTCAAAAAACAGAGTAACACCTTTAAAAGCTCTAACATATTTTTTTGGGTCTTCTAAATAGTCTCTCAGATCCTCCTTGATTTTTTGTATTTCTTGACAAGAAAAAGGCTTATTAACTCTCATATACTGATTATTTTTTCTGGTGGGTGTTTTATGAAAAGGCAACAGCTTGTGTGGCTGTTCCTCAGTTTCTTCAGCTGTTCTGTGCATATGATCTCAGGGCTAGATTGGAGAAACATGTTCTTTTTTCTTTAATCTCTTTGTTTTTTGTCTTTCACTGGGTACTGAGGCCAATTAGTATAACATAAGAAGAACAGATGTGTCTTCTTTAAGCCATGGGTATCAAGTCTATCTGTTTTCCAGGATACAGTTCAAAGGAGTGAGGATGGAATTGTTAGCTCCCAGGAGAAAAAAAGTGACCAGTGCCATCTTTTTATCAGAGGGGTCCCTCTCTGCTCTAGATGGGGGTATAGACAGACTTTACACCAAAAGCTTTTCTTTCCTGTTTGGATTTGGTCTGTCCCTTACCAATGCAGGCATCGTACTCATCCCTCTCAGTTCTACCACCAAGACGGGGTAGGGATGCACCAGGGGTAGACCTGATGGCATCCCTGACTGACGTCCAGCTTCACCATTAAAACCTTGCTTGTCTCTGATGCCACCTGCGGTGCAATCAGAGTAACATTCCGGAATGTCTTCCAAGCTAAGACCACTGGGGGAAACATTCATCACCTGAGTGTCTGTGCATGACCCTGAATATATTCCTGACCACAATAAGACTGATAGGAACATAAAACTTAGATGTTTCTTTTAACCATCACCACACCAGTATAAGAGCTTCCTCTGGTCCACTAACAGCCAATGTTACCAAAGGAAAGAACTCATTGTAGTTCCAATCTGAGTAACCTTTAACCTCAGAGATATTCTTGGAGCTAGAGCTCTATCTAGCTTCTGAACTTCTGATTCCTAGTGAGGCTAGGTGCTTCCTGACTACCAAACCAAGTTTGGGACCTAAGTAACAGTACACAGTAACAGCATAGATCCCAAGTCCCTTGAAAGTCTATTATCCAACAGATTAAGTTAGTATTTCTAATTCCCAAGGAGTTATGAAATGGTCAAAGAGACTGATTAGTTTGATGGAGAAAGGAGAGTTCAGTCCATATGATTTGCCCATTTCTAGTCGGTCTCCAAAGGAGACATTGGGTGCCTCTTGGCACTGGAGGGTCGGTATAAACTCCTGATAGATTTCTGCCATAAGCCATATGAGATCACCACAGAACCACAGAGAAGGGGTTCTCACTTGTTCATGCAGGGCATTTCATTCAGTCACACAAGCAGACCACAGAGTTAGTAAAGTACAGCAGAACACGGGTTCGCTAGGAGAACAAAGAACTAGAGCTCCAAGCATCTTTACCTTGTCCTGAAGAATCCTGGGACGAGCCCTCAAGATGAAAAGTTGTTGCTGAATGAAAACACAACAAGATTCTCGGATTCCGGAGGAGAAGAATTCAATCCAGGGCCAGAGGCAAGGCTTGATCACTCAGAGCTTTTGTGTAATAAAGTTTTATTAAAGTAAAAAAGAGATAGAGAAAGCTTCTGATATATGCATCAGAAAGGGGCAGTAAGAGTACTCCCTGCTATCTTCAGCTGGATGTTATACAGTCATTAGCAGTCTGTTAATGAAAGAAAGAAATGTCTTAAAACTCAGAATGGCCCCACGTCCCTCATCCATAAGATATATTTTAGGATAATTATCCCTATGAACCAGGCGATTCATCACGGGCCATAAAATGATTGACTTGAAAATCATATGATTATCTCAATAGATGCAGAAAAAGCCTTTGACAAAATTCAACATCCATTTATGATAAAAACTCTCCAGAAAGCAGGAATAGAAGGAACATACCTCAACATAATAAAAGCTATATATGACAAACCCACAGCTAACATTATCCTAAATGGTGAAAAATTGAAACCATTTCCCCTAAAGTCAGGAACAAGACAAGGGTGTCCACTTTCACCACTACTATTCAATAGCATACTGGAAGTTTTGGCCACGGCAATCAGACCAGAAAAAGAAATAAAAGGAATCCAAATTGGAAAAGAAGAAGTAAAACTCTCACTGTTTGCAGACGACATGATCCTCTACATAGAAAATCCTAAAGACTCGACCAGAAAACTACTAGAGCTAATCAATGAATATAGTAAAGTTGCAGGATATAAAATCAACACTCAGAAATCCCTTGCATTCCTATACACTAATAATGAGAAAGTAGAAAAAGAAGTTAAGGAAACAATTCCATTCACCATTG
>SJYG01000412.1:1175371-1194097 GCA_006410535.1 Litocranius walleri | reverse complement strand
AAAAATTGCAAATAGAACTGCCTTATGACCCAGCAATCCCCCTGCTGGGCATACACACCGAGGAAACCAGAATTGAAAGAGACACATGTACCCCAATGTTCATTGCAGCACTGTTTATAATAGCCAGGACATGGAAGCAACCTAGATGTCCATCAGCAGATGAATGGATAAGAAAGCTGTGGTACATATACACAATGGAGTACTACTCAGCCCTTAAAAAGAATAAATTTGACTCAGTTCTAATGAGATGGATGAAACTGGAACCGATTATACAGAGTGAAGTAAGCCAGAAAGAAAAACACCAATAGAGTATACTGATACATATATATATGGAATTTAGAAAGATAGTAATGAAGACCCTATATGTGAGACAACAAAGAGACACAGAGGTATAGAACGGACTTTTGGACTCTGAGGGAGAGGGAGAGGGTGGGATGGTTTGGGAGAATGGCATTGAAACATGTATACTATCTTGTAAGAAACGAAGCGCCAGTCTATGTTCGGTGCAGGATGCAGGATGCATGGGGCTGGTGCACAGGATGATTCAGGGAGATGATGTGGGGTGGGAGGTGGGAGGGGGCTTTGGCATTGAGAGACTGTGTTAACCTTTGGCTGATTCATGTCAATGTATGGCAAAACAAATACAGTATTGTAATGTAGAATAAAGTATTTAAAAAAAAATGATTGACTTAAATCTTGTAGAAGAGCAGGTTACCATACAAATAGTTTTGTTTACATAGATTAGGGGAACAATATCTGAGTATAACATAATGGTTTGTCAAGTAGTTTCAGAGCCATTAGGGGGAAAAGACTTGAAGACGGAGTCTGGGGTAAATGCAAAGTACATTAACATAGCTTAAGACAAACATTTCCATTAAAAAAATGTATTGGTTAACTCAAGGTTTGAGAATAGTTAACTTCAGGTGAGACCAGGTGTCATTATGGCAACACAGTATTTTAAGAGATCCCACAGTGGAAGTGAGAAATAGATTTAAGGGCCTAGATCTGATAGATAAGTGTCTGATGAACTATGGAATGAGGTTCATGACATCGTACAGGAGACAGGGATCAAGACCATTCCCATGGAAAAGAAATGCAAAAAAGCAAAATGGCTGTCTGGGGAGGCCTTACAAATAGCTGTGAAAAGAAGAGAGGTGAGAAGCAAAGGTGAAAGGAAAGATAAAAGCATCTGAATGCAGAGTTCTAGAGAATAGCAAGAAGAGATAAGAAAGCCTTCTTCAGTGATCAATGCAAAGAAATAGAGGGAAACAACAGAATGGGAAAGANGTGTGATTACTCACATAGAGCCAGACAACCTAGAATGCGAAATCACTGGGCCTTAGGAAGCATCACTATGAACAAAGCTAGTGGAGATGATGGAATTCCAGTAGAGCTATTTCAAATCCTAAAAATATGATGCTGTGCAAGTGCTGCACTCAATATGCCAGCAAATTTGGAAAACTCAGCAGTGGCCACAGGACTGGAAAAGGTCAGTTTTAATTCCAATCCCAAACAAAGGCAATGCCAAAGAATGTTCAAACTACCACACAATTTTACTCATCTCACATGCTAGTAAAGTAATGCTCAAAATTCTCCAGCCAGTCTTCAGCAATACGTGAACCGTGAACTTCCTGATGTTCAAGCTGGTTTTAGAAAAGGCAGAGAAACCAGAGATCAAATTGCCAACATCCGTTGGATCATGGAAAAAGCAAGAGAGTTCCAGAAAAACATCTATTTCTGCTTTCTTGACTATGTCAAAGCCTTTGACTGTGTGGATCACAATCAACTGTGGAAAATTCTGAAAGAGATGGGAATACCAGACCACCTAACCTGCCTCTTGAGAAATCTGTATGCAGGCCAGCAAGCAACAGTTAGAACTGGACATGGAACAACAAACTGGTTCCAAATAGGAAAAGGAGTACGTCAAAGCTGTATATTGTCACCCTGCTTATTTAACTTATATGCAGAGTACATCATAAGAAATGCTGTACTGGAAGAAACACAAGCTGGAATCAAGATTGCTGGGGGAAATATCAATAACCTCAGATATGCAGATGACACCACCCTTATGGCAGAAAGTGAAGAGGACCTAAAACGCCTTTTGATGAAAGTGAAAGTGGAGAGTGAAAAAGTGGCTTAAAGCTCAACATTCAGAAAATGAAGATCATGGCGTCTTGTCCCATCACTTCATCGGAAATAGATGGGGAAACAGTGGAAACAGTGTCAGACTTTATTTTTGGAGGGCTCCAAAATCACTGCAGATGGTAACTGCAGCCATGAAATTAGAAGACGCTTACTCCTTGGAAAAAAATTTACAACCAACATAGATAGTATATTCAAAAGCAGAGACATTACTTTGCCAATGAAGGTCTATCTAGTCAAGGCTATGGTTTTTTCTGTGGTCATGTATGGATTTGAGAGTTGGACTGTGAAGAAGGCTGAGCATCAAAGAATTGCTGCTTTTGAACTGTGGTGTTGTAGAAGACTCTTGAGAGTCCCCTGGACTGCAAGGAGATCCAACCAGTCCATTCTGAAGGAGATCAGTCCTGAAATTTCTTTGGAAGGAATGATGCTAAAGCTGAAACTCCAGTACTTTAGCCACTTCATGCAAAGGGTTGACTCATTGGGAAAGACTTTGATGCTGGGAGGGACTGGTGGCAGGAGGAGAAGGCGATGACCGAGGATGAGATGGCTGGATGGCATCACTGACTCGATGGACATGAATCTGAGTGAACTCTGGGAGCTGGAGATGGACAGGGAAGCCTGGCAAGCTGCAATTCATGGGGTCGCAGAGAGTTGGACACAACTGAGTAACTGAACTGCACTGAAGTGGGAGAAGGAAAAAAAAATCGCTAGTTTGTTTCCTCCTGCTGCTTAAGAGAGATAAGAATATCTGACATTTGTAGCCTATTTCCTCCATTTGGAGATCTCTGGCTTTCCTGTCCATTACCTTCTCAAGGTCTTTGGAGTTTATTTTCCATGGGTTATGTTCAACTCATTTAAAGATCTGATCCTGTGCTATCTTGGGCTTTACTGGACATCCTTGTTGTTCACTCACTATTTGGGACCTTAGTTTATGCCCTCAATTATAATCTGTATCAAGTTATAATCCAGTCATGATGATGACTCCATTTCATATACTATATTGTTGGAAGAGAAACATTAAATTGCAAAAGAAACCCTGCTCTTTCCTTCTCACAGTTTCTTCATTTATCTTTGATCCCTAGAGTAGGTTTCTAAACATATAGTTCAATTAATTAACCCAAATACAGGATGAAAAACTAATATGTTCCTGAGAGCATGAGAATGGTTCCTCCAAGACTTACTCAGAGTGGCCACCATCTTACAGAATGGGAACCTGACAAATGGATGGGGCTTTCCACTCAAATTTCTTTCCTCACTCCCAGGAGGTCCTTGAAATATAAAATGCTTACTCATAATCACTATAGAATGTTATATCTTTATTTCAATCAGTTCAGTTCAGTTCAGTTCAGTCACTCAGTCATGTCCGACTCTTGGTGACTCCATGAATCACAGCACGCCAGGCCTCCCTGTCCAACACCAACTCCCGGAATTCACTCAGACTCAGGTCTATCGAGTTGGTGATGCCATCCAGCCATCTCATCCTCTGTCATCCCCTTTTCCTCCTGCCCCCAATCCCTCCCAGCATCAGAGTCTTTTCCAGTGAGTCAACTCTTCACATGAGGTGGCCAAAATACTGGAGTTTCAGCTTTAGCATCATTCCTGCCAAAGTAATCCCAGGGCTGATCTCCTTCAGAATGGACTGGTTGGATCTCCTTGCAGTCCAAGGGGCTCTCAAGAGTCTTCTCCAACACCATAGTTCAAAAGCATCAATTCTTCGGCACTCAGCTTTCTTCACAGTCCAGCTCACATATCCGTACATGACCACTGGTCATATCCGTACATGACCACTAGTCCGCCTTGACTAGACGGACCTTTGTTGTCAAAGTAACGTCCCTGCTTTTCAATATGCTATCTATATTGATCATAACTTTCCTTCCAAGGAGTGTCTTTTAATTTCATGGCTGCAGTCACTATCTGCAGTGATTTTGGAGCCCCCAAAATAAATGCTGACACTGTTTCCACTGTTTCCCCATCTATTTTCCATGAAGTGATGGGAGAGTGCACATTAAAACATTTGTGTGAACAATTACTATTATAAATTTCCTGCTGAGATGTTCCCAGGTGCTGAATAAGTTGACTTGTTTACTGTAAGAAAATATAATGTTTGTTTTAATGTTTAGTGTCTTTTGTCTTAATAACTCAATGTCTCACAGCATTGTATAGACATACACAAAAGTACAGCCAATAACATAATACCCATATGTTTGTGGAGACAATAAAATATTACAAATTTTATTGAAGGTCTGGTTTCAATTATCATCCCCTCAGAGGGGGTGACTCTCATGAAGTTGGTTCTTCCTTATGTATGATTTTGTATTTTCACTATATGCATATATTTCTATAAATAATATTATGAAGTGGGAGGGAGTGGGGGCAGGAGGAAAAGGGGATGACAGAGGATGAGATGGCTGGATGGCATCACTGACTCGATGGACGTGAGTCTGAGTAAACTCCAGGAGATGGTGATGGACAAGGAGGCCTGGCGTGCTGCAATTCATGGGGTCGCAAAGGGTTGGACACAACTGAGTGACTGAACTGAATTGAACTGAATGAATGATCTAAAGCTTTATGGCGCAGGCGGCGGTGGCGAGCCAGCACACTGAGCGAGACCAAGAGGAAATATCTCACGTCCGAGGTCAGGGGCAGTGACCGAGAGGAGCTACCCTGCGTCTGAGGTCAGAGGTGGTGGCCAGGAGGAGACACCTCAAGTCCGAGGTCATGGGCAGCAGCTGGGAGGAGCTACCCCACGTCCTAGGTAAGGGGAAGCCTGGAGAAGCCACCTCGTGCCCGAGGCCAGGGGCAGTGACCCAGAGGAGCCACCCTGAACCCGAGGCCAGGGGAGGCGGCTGAGAGGAGCCATTCATGCCCATGGGCTAGGCCGGACGGCTAGGAGGAGCAACCCGAGGAAAGGTGGCTGCGCAGGTGCAGGAGGGCATAGAGGAGCTATCCAATATTGAAGGTCAGGAATGGCAGTGGTAAGGAGATAACCCTCGTCCAAGGTAAGGAGCAGCAGCTATACTTTGTTGGAGCAGCCGTGAAGAGATACCCCACGCCCAAGGTACAAGAAACCAAAGTAAGATGGTAGGTGTTGCAAGAGGGCATCAGAGGGCAAACACACTGAAACCATACTCACAGAAAACTAGTCAATCTAATCACACTAGAACCACAGCCTTGTCTAACTCAGTGAAACCAAGCCATCCCTGCAGGGCAACCCAAGACAGGCAGGTCTTGATGGAGAGGTCTGACAAAATGTGGTCCACTGGAGAAAGGAATGGAAAGCCACTTCAATATTCTTGCCTTGAGAACCTCATGAACAGTATAAAAAGGCAAAATGATAGGATAACAAAAGAGGAACTCCCCAGGTTATTAGGTGCCCAATATACTACTGGAGATCAGTGGAGAAATAACTCCAGAAAGAATGAAGGGATAAAGCCAAAGCAAAAACAATACCGAGCTGTGGCTGTGACTGGTGATAGAAGCAGGATCTGATGCTGTAAAGAGCAATATTGCATAGGAACCTGGAATGTCAGATCAATGAATCAAGGCAAGTTGGAAGTGGTCAAACAAGAGATGGCAAGGGTGACTGTTGACATTCTAGGAATCAGCAAACTAAAATGGACTGGAATGGGTGAATTTAACTCAGGTGACCATTTTATCTACTACTGTGGGCAGGAATCCCTCAAAAGAAATGGAGTAGCCATCATGGTCCACAAAAAAGCCTGAATGCAGTACTTGGAGGCTACCTCAAAAATGACAGAATGATCTCTGTTCGTCTCCAGGGCAAACCATTCAATATCACAGTTATCCAAGTCTATGCCTCAACCATAATGCTGAAGAAGCTGAAGTTGAACGGTTTTACGAAGACGTACAAAACCTTTTAGAACTAACACCCAAAAAAGATGTCCTTTTCATTATAGGTAAGGTTAAGTTGCTCAGTCGTGTCCTACTCTTTGCAACCCCATGGACTATAGCCCATCAGGCTCCTCCATCCATGGGATTCTCCAGGCAGGAATCCTGGAGTGGGTTGCCATTTCCTTTTCTGGAATGATAAAGTAGGAAGTCAAGAAACACCTGGAGTAACAAGCAAATTTGGCCTTGGAATGCGGAATGAAGCAGGGCAAAGACTAATAGAGTTTTGCCAAGAAAATGCACCGGTCATAGCAAACACCCTCTCCAACAACATAAGAGAAGACTCTACACATGGGCATCACCAGATGGTCAACACCGAAATGAGACTGATTATATTCTATGCAGCTAATGCTCAAAATTCTCCAAGCCAGGCTTCAGCAATACGTGAACTGTGAACTCCCTGATGTTCAAGCTGGTTTTAGAAAAGGCAGAGGAACCAGAGATCAAATTGGCAACATCCATTGGATCATGGAAAAAGCAAGAGAGTTCCAGAAAAACATCTATTTCTGCTTTCTTGACTATGCCAAAACCTTTGACTGTGTGGATCACAATAAACTGTGGATAATTCTGAAAGAGATGGGAATACCAGACCACCTAACCTGTCTCTTGAGAAACTTGTATGCATGTCAGGAAGCAGCAGTTAGAATTGGACATGGAACAACAGACTTGTTCCAAATAGGAAAAGGAGTACGTCAAGGCTGTATACTGTCACCCTGTTTATTTAACTTATATGCAGAGTACATCATGAGAAACATTGGACTGGAAGAAACACAAGCTGGAATCAACATTGCTGGGAGAAATATCAATAACCTCAGATATGCAGATGATACCACCCTTACGGCAGAAAGTGAAGAAGAACTAAAGAGCCTCTTGATGAAAGTGAAAGAGGAAAGCGAAAAAGTTGGTTTAAAGCTCAACATTCAGAAAACAAAGATCATGACATCCAGTCCCATCACTTCATGGGAAACAGATGGGGAAATAGCGGAAACATATCAGACTTTAATTTTTTGGGCTCCAAAATCACTGTAGATGATGACTGCAGCCATGAAATTAAAAGACGCATAGTCCTTCAAAGAAAAGTTATGACCAACCTAGATAGTATATTCAAAAGCAGAGACATTACTTTGCCCACTAAGGTCCGTCTAGTCAAGGCTATGGTTTTTCCTGTGGTCATATATGGATGTGAGAGTTGGACTGTGAAGAAGGCTGAGCACTGAAGAATTGATGATTTTGAACTATGGTGTTGGGGAAGACTCTTGAGAGTCTCTTGGACTGCAGGGAGATCCAACCAGTCCATTCTGAAGGAGATCAGCCCTGGGATTTCTTTGAAAGGAATGATGCTGAAGCTGAAACTCTAGTACTTTGGCCACCTAATGAGAAGAGTTGACTCACTGGAAAAGACTCTGATGCTGGGAGGGATTAGGGGCAGGAGAAGGGGACGACCGAAGATGAGATGGCTGGATCGCATCACTGACTTGATGAACGTGAGTGAACTCCGGGAGTTGGTGATGGACAGGGATGCCTGGCGTGCTGCAATTCATAGGGTCGTGAATTATCGGACACGACTGAGCGACTGAACTGAACTGAACTGAATGCAGGAACTGAGTACACCAATATGAATTTTTTCATGATACTGTTTAAAACAGTAATTAACTGTTTTTATATAGTTTAATGCTATTTTACTTTTTAGTTTTTTTTCTTTTTTTCATATAGATATGTATATATTTCTATGTATTTATTTTCATTTTTTCCCAAGTTTTTCACTGCTACAAGAGTTTGTAAAATGAGTTTTTTTGTACACATTTCGTGGTCTACATAGATGCAAATTCTTCTAAGTTTCATACCTAGAAATGATATTCCTTGATGCAGTCAACTTTACTGTATCAGAAAGATCTTTCAATATGTTACTTTATTACTTTCTAAAAGCTTTACAGTTCCTTTGGTACTCTGACTTTTAGTCGACCTAAAATTAATTTTCAGTGTTATGTGAGGCAAGGACCATTATTTGTTCAACTCGGAAAATAATTTGTCCTTGAAAAATGTGTTAGCTAGTTTGTCTTTTCCCCACTGATTCTACCCTGGCTTTGTAGTATAATGGGTTTCCACATTTCTGAATTCTCTACTCTGTCCCCTTGGTGGTCCACTTCTGTGCCAGCACCATGTGGTATTGCTTATTCTAGTTTTGTATGAATCTTGATAACTGATAGGCAGCTCATTCTTCTTCAAAATCATCTTAGCTACTCTTTGTCTTTTATTCATCTATATGAATTTTATCACCAAGTTTTGAAGTTTTGTCTGTATTGCTACTAGGATTTTTATTAAAATTGTGTTAAATTGTAGAATAATTTTGAATGAATGAATGAAGTCGCTCAGTCGTGTCTGACTCTTTGTGACCCCATGGACTGCAGCCTATCAGGCTCCTCTGTCCATGGGATTTTCCAGGCAAGAGTGCTGGAGTGGATTGCCATTTCATTCTCCAGTGGATCTTCCCAACCCAGGATTCGAACCCAGGTCTCTTGCATTGTAGGCAGACGCTTTAAACAAAACCTGCAGGTAAATTTTCTACTTGTGTAGGAGTATTATTATATCCTTCAAAATTATTTTATTATAGTTTGTGCAGTAGATGTTTGGATGTTTTCCAGTGCATCTCAAGGTTATTTTGTTATTGTCATTGTTGTTTCCTCCACCATCAAAATTTATTTTACTTTTCAGCATCTGATAAACTTTTTCAATCTGAATCTTGTGACTTAATTTAAACTAGATCAGTTTTCTTTTACTATTCCTGGTTTTGTTTGTTTTGTTTTGGTTCTATCTTTCTGAAATTTCTTTAGGCAGAGGTTGAACTTACATTCTTTCTCCATCACCCTTAGTTCTTAGAGTTCTTTGTTTATTTTTCACTGTGTTTTAGAAGATTTTCTTGAATTTATCTTCAAGATAATTAATCTAGTCTTGAGGGATGACTATTATAGAATTTAATCAATGGATGAACTAAACATTTTATTTCTGAAATCATGTATTTATTTTCCAAGAAATTGTTCTTCTTTTATAACTGATATTTTTTATTAGCAGGCTTTTTAAAAAATAATAGATTAAGTATTATCTTGTAATCCCCAAGGGTACTATTAAGTATATTTAAACATTTTCTCTGTACTCTATATATTTTTTCCTTCACAGATGGGTATTCTGTTTGTTGACCTTTGCTTTTCCCTTTGATTTTTCTCAGGTATCTGGTATTCCTTATTTGCTGTATCTCTGCATGAAGTATTTGGCTGATTGGGGTAGACAGAGGGTATGAATTTTCTCAGCTATTTTGAATGTATAACTGGACAAAACATTAGCTCATACAATTACCAAAACTAAAAGGTTCATTCAGTATAGAATCTCATGCACTTCCTTCACGGTTTTAACTGTTTTGCCTTTCCCCTCTTCTTCAATTGCTCTCAAGACATAGAGTTGGATATTGACTAAACATGCAGAGCATTGCAACTACCTGAACTTGTATGAAAATTCTACCATAAATTAGCTGTGTGACCCCAAGTTCACTTGATCTCTCTCTTTCTCATTGAAATGGGGAAAGTAGCAGAATCTATCTTGCAAAGTTATGGTGTAGATTAAATGATCCAGTACATAGAACAGGGCCTGGCACATAGTAATGTTATATTAGTGTTAAGGTTTTTGGTAATTATATCATTATCTCAATGTTAACATAAATTAGGCCCTGATAGTCTTTTTACTGAGGTATAATTGACACACAATATATTTGTTTCAGGTATATAATACAATGATTCAGTGTTTGTATACATCATGAAATAATTTCCATAAATAAGCTCAGTTAACATCATCACTGCACATAGTTGTACATTTCTTTTTTCTTGTGATGAGATCCATTATTCTTAAAAGAACACTCTCCTGATAAATTAAATGGATTTTTGGAATTAGGAGTTGGAATAGGAGCTTGCTTTGTCCACTCTATGCATCAACCCGGTATTGCAGTACTTCCAGGAATGGTGCACCTCCTTTGGGGTAAAAATACTGTTTTAAAAATAAGACTGAGTATTGACGTTTCCACTGTAAGCTTGGAGAAGGAAATGGCAACCCACCCAGTATTCTTGCCTGGAGAATCCCACGAATAAAGGAGCCTGGTGGGCTACAGTCCATAGGGTCTCAAAGAGTCGGACACGACTGAGTGACCGAGCATGTGCATGTGTGTGCATGCACACACAGACACTTGAGAAAATTAGCTTCATGTTTTAGAGAGCAGCTCTCAGGGATTCACTCGTATGTAAACAGTGCTTAGTAGGAGAGGAGGAAGGACAACAGAGACAAAGCTGTTAGAACACCTTTTCAATTCTTTACTTTGAAATATCATTGAAATCTCTAGTAGTTTTTCTGTGTAGATTTTGACCCTTATTTCTTTATATCTGTTATTTTTCTGTTCCACCAATTTGCTCTTAATGTTTCAGAAATTTTTCAAGTTTTCCAATTTATTTCACCCTTTCTCATTTCTTAATTGGAGAAGGAGATGGCAATCCATTCCAATACTCTTGCCTGGAAAATCCCATGGACAGAGGAGGCTGGTAGGCTACAGTCCATGGGGTTGCAAAGAGTTGGACATGACTGAGCAATTTCACTTTCACTTTTTTTTTAAATTTCTTAAAGAAGATGTAGAGTTATCCTTTATGAAATGTTTTTATGTCATCTCAAGAATTATCTTACAGGAAGGGAGTGAGAAAAGTGTTTGTCCTATAATCTTAACCCAAATGCTGTTCTTTGGATTTTGCAAGAAAAACTGTGACCTTGGCTCAGTTCAGTTCAGTCGCTCAGTCCTGTCTGACTCTTTGCGACCTCATGAATTGCAGCATGCCAGGCCTCCCTGTCCATCACCAGCTCCCAGAGTTCACTCAAACTCATGTCCATTGAGTCAGTGATGCCATCCAGCCATCTCATCCTTGGTCGTCCTTTTCTCCTCCTGCCCCCAGTCCCTACCAGTATCAAAGTCTTTTCCAATGAGTCAACTCTTCGCATGAGGTGGCCAAAGTACTGGAGTTTCAGCTTTAGCATCGTTCCTTCCAAAGAAATCCCAGGGTTGATCTCCTTCAGAGTGACCTTGGCTAGAGCATGTTTAATGATTCAATGGAAGGGATGCAGATTTTAGAAGGTTCAAAGGTGAGTAGTGGATGCAGAAGTCACAGGGCAAGTATAGATGATTGCCTACACAGTGGTAACATTTCAAAATTAGATATCATTTGCTGTTTGACATGTGGCATGCATACCTGTACAATAGATGTAACAGAAATATTACACAATATTTCAGAGAAGTTGATAGCATGAAGGGCAGCATGTGCTTCTTAATGCTGGAAGTATAGATCTTGAGCACAGAGTATAGGTCTCAAGAGGCCAGAGGCTCTTGTTCCAACAGCTGTACAGGCACAGGTTTGTTAAATTCCTTTGAGTCGATTACTTTAGTTTTTCCAGAGTATTATTTCCTGCCCCCTACCCATCTCATAATTGCCCTGTGAGGATTCATAAGCAAAACACTTAAGGCTTTTTAGCTCACATGTGTATTCCTTTTCAAGGCTATACATTGATAGGCCTCTAATTGCTCAGTTACCCTTTGAGAACACATTCTCTAAGTCAGAGTTTATGAGACATCCATGGCCCATCTACATTAAAATTACTTTATTTCATTATTTAAAAGATTCCTAGTAGCAGCCCAAGCCTACTGAACCAGAATTTCTATGGATGAGCCTGATAATCAGCATTTTTCCAGTTCTTATATGAGTCTTTCCCAGGCCAAGGTTAGCAACTAAAGAGATGGTTAATATAAAATAAGTTACAGCTATTTTTATGTGAAAGGACAGCCACAGTTTAAAATCTTTATAATTTTTACATCAGCATAATTAAGATGTTCTTAAGTGATAGTAAACTTTTAAGGGAAAAATTGACTGGATCTGAAGCATGCATTTTGGATGAAAATATAAAAATCCGCAAGACTGTCATACATTCCTTTCATCATCATTTTGGAATGTATTGCTACTACCTCAAATACAGTTTCTGAGTTAAAATTAGGTAGTTATAGAAGTCATACATGAGTCCTCTTTTCCCTTTGGATCCACTCTGCAGGAGGTCGGGGGTAAGAAGGAAGTGAAGTCTCCAGTCCTTCCATCTGTCACTGTAGACAAATGATAGGAAAGAGGGAAACTACTCCAGCCAAACAAAACTTGTAAAAGAGGCCCAGCCTTAGAAACCTCTGTGGTGATGGCCAACTATTCTAATTCATTGTAAGAAGCCTGGAGACTGGGACTCTGCAGACACGCAGAGGAAATCCTGTTTACCGTCCTGAGGTCATTCCCTGGAGCCAGATCTCTAAGAGCTTTCCACTGCAGTCTACACCCAGAGTCTTGGGTACTTGCTTCCCTGAGTGGTAGTCACAGTCACAGAAGTTCCTCTGCCTGGCTGGCTCCCTCACTGGCTGCCAGGAGGCTCTACATACTTGGAAGTTCTTTCAGTCTCAGTATTAAAAGAAAAGCAGTAAATTGAGTGTCCATATCTTTTGCTAAATATTTTCTCTATCATATTCATTATAATTTTGGTTCTAACACAATTGATTTCATGATAGCAAACAACTGCAAAAAGATCTCTCTCTTTTTTTTTAACTGAATAGAAAGTTTCTTTGAAATAATTATATTTAATTTATTGTTTTTATACCTTTTGAAATCCCTTATAGGAATAGTTTTACTTAATTTTCCTTTCTGTTTCTGTAATCAAGAGGATTAATACCATCTTGAAAGAAAAACCTTAGTCTATCCTTGTCTCTTTAGCTCTCTGTCAAAATCTTTTCAAATATGCTAATGAGGCAATTGGTATTTTTGAAATCACTATTTAATTCTGAACCAAAGCTAAACTCTACTATATATGAAACTGCTGGAGCTGCTGAAAGCATCAGTGAGCCAGTGTACAAACAAAAGTTAAGTGTAATTCTTAGCTATCTGGGAGCATCTACATTTGGTCTTTTCCTGAGAACACATCATTGGAACCTCTAAATAGTTAAATATTTATAAGTGTCAACTCTGATTTTAATATTTAGGACTACTCTTATCTAATCAGAGACTTTATTTCAACATTTTTCCCAGGAATTATTCAGAAGTACTAATGAAGAAAGCAGATATTTTCATTCAAAGTAAAGCAGAGAGTTGAAGAGGATATTTCAAAAGAACTTCCCCAATGACTTAGAGGGTAAATAATCCACCTGCAATGCATGAGACACAGGAGTTTCGAGGTGGATCCTTAGCTTAGGAAGATCCATTGGAGGAAGAAACGGGGACCCACTCAAAAGTTCTTGCTTGGAAAATCCCATGGACAGAGGAGCCTGGTGGTCTACAGTCCAAAGGGTCACAAAGAGCTGGATGAATGAAAGATTAAGCACACACAGTAATTTAAAATGAGCTAGTTATTTCAATGCTGAATACTAGCTTGTAACAATTAGAAAATTTAATATCTGAATAAATCAATCACATCTTTATTCTCATTTTCAGTAAAGGCAATAGACCTTCATGAATATAAATAGATTAATTTTTTTTCCCCAGCCTTCATTCTTCTCTCCAAACATTCATTAATAGTCTAGGCTTTATCTTCTTTCAGATAATGGACAACTAATAGAGGGAAAAGGTACAAAATCAAATTATCGTGATGCTTGCTGAATCATAAAATTTTTTCATCTATTTTTGTGACAAATTGCATTATGTATTTGATAATAATACTATTAGCATTTTAATTCTATACGTTAAAGAATCTGCCTGCCAATGCAGGAGACACAAGAGATGTGGGTTCAATCTCTGGGTTGGAAAGACTCCCTGGAGGAGGAAATGGAACACACTCCAGTATTCTTGCCTGGAAAGTTCCACGGAAGAGGATCCTGGTGGGCTACATTTCATACTGCTGTTGCTAAGTTGCTTCAGATGTGTCAGACTCTGTGCAACCTCATGGTTGGCAGCCCACTAGACTCCCCCATCCCTAGGATTTTCCAGGCAAGAACACTGGAGTGGGTTGCCATTTCCTTCTCCAGTGCATGAAAGTGAAAAGTGAAAGTGAAGTTGTTCAATTGTGTCAGACTCCTAGCGACCCCATGGACTGCAGCGTACCAAGCTCCTCCGTCCATGTGATTTTCCAGGCAAGAGTACTGGAATGGGGTGCCATTGCCTTCTTCAGCTACAGTTCATGGGGTCACACAAAACTGGACACGACCGAGCACACACAAATGAAATGTGAACTCCTTCAGTGCACAAACCAAATTATATTTCTTCACTCTCTTCATACAGACTTGCTTTTGGCCCAACCTGGGAAGAAGGAGAACTCATGTCAAGAGACCAACTCCAAAGATTCTGCTAAGCTCTGACAGTTTTTAAAGGGAAAAAAAGGAAGTAGAGGGAAGAATCTCGGTGAAACATTGAGGCAGGAGATAAGGTTTTGCAAATTTCTCCATCACCGACTTGTTCTTCAGATATTATTTTGCCTACATGACCTGTCTGCAAGATTGCTAAGGGGACTGTTGGGAGAGAAAACTAGTCATTTTTTAACAGCTTAATTCTGCATTCTTCTTCTCATCTGGAAAAAGAATGAACAGGTTAGACAATGGAGTGCATTTAGAGAGCATGTCAAGAATTAATTTCAGTTACTTTGTGATCTCATTGTTACAATTAGGTCCTTTTAAATTTAGAGGGGAACAGAAATGGAGCAAAAGAGTTGCTTTCATAGGTGCTGCAGAAGAGGGTGGAGGGAACCCTTGAGGAAAACAATTTGCAAGTGATTTTCTTCTCAACACAAGGTTCATGATTAATTCCTGGAGATTAAATTAGTCTTACCTTTGAATGACTTGGCATGCTAAATTAGAAAAAGTAGAGGATTTATATTAGCAAATCTAAAAATCTACAGAAACCATCGACAAAGGACAGAAATGGTATGGACCTAACAGAAGCAGAAGATATCAAGAAGAGGTGGCAAGAATACATGGAAGAACTGTACAAAAAAGATCATCATGACCCAGATAATCATGATAATGTGATTGCTAATCTAGAGCCAGACATCTTGGAATCTGAAGTCAAGTGGGCATTAGAAAGCATCACTACGAAACAAAGCTAGTGGAGGAGATGGAATTCCACTTGAGCTGTTTCAAATCCTGAAAGATGATGCCGTGAAAGTGCTGTATTCAATATGCCAGCAAATTTGGAAAACTCAGCAGAGGCCACAAGACTGGAAAAGCTCCGTTTTCATTCCAATTCCAAAGAAAGGCAATGCCAAAGAATGCTCAAACTACCACACAATAGCACTCATCTCACACTCTAATAAAGTAATGCTCAAAATTCTCCAAGCCAGGTTTGAACAATATGTGAACTGTGAAATTTCAAATGTTCCAGCTAGTTTTAATAAAGGCAGAGGAACCAGAGATCAAATTGCCAGCATCCACTGGATCATCAAAAAAGGAAGAGAGTTCCAGAAAATAACATCTATTTCTGCTTTATTGACTATGCCAAATCCTTTGATTGTGTGGATCATAATAAACTGTGGAAAATTCTGAAAGAGATGGGAATACCAGACCACCTGACCTGCCTCTTGAGAAATCTTTATGCAGGTCAGGAAGCAACAGTTAGAACTGGACATGGAACAACAGACTGGTTCCAAATAGGAAAAGGAGTATGTCCAAGCTGTATATTGTCACCCTGCTTATTTAACTTCTGTGAAGAGTACATCATGAGAAACCCTGGGCTGGAAGAAGCACAAGCTAGAGTCAAGATTGCCAGGAGAAATATCACTAACCTCAGATATGCAGATGACACCACCCTTACGGCAGAAAGTGAAGAGGAACTAAAAAGCCTCTTGATGAGAGTGAAAGAGAAGAGTGAAAAAGTTGGCTTAAAGCTTAATATTCGGAAAACAAAGATCATGGCATCTGGTCCCATCACTTCATGGGAAATGGGTGGGGAAACAGTGGAAACAGTGTCAGACTTTATTTTTGGGGGGCTCCAAAATCACTGCAGATGGTGACTGCAGCCATGAAATTAAAAGATGCTTACTCCTTGGAAGGGAAGTTATGACCAGCCTAGATAGCATATTGAAAAGCAGAGACATTCTTTGCAAACAAAGGTCCGTCTAGTCAGAGCTATGGTTTTTCCAGTGGTCATGTATGGATGTGAGAGTTGGACTGTGAAGAAAGTTGAGCGCCAAAGAATTGATGCTTTTGAACTGTGGTGTTGGAGAATACTCTTGAGAGTCCCTTGGACTGCAGGGAGATCCAACCAGTCCATTCTGAAGGAGATCAACCCTGGGATTTCTTTGGAAGGAGTGATGCTAAAGCTGAAACTCCAGTACTTTGGCCACCTCATGCGAAGAGTTGACTCATTGGAAAAGACTCTGATGCTGGGAGTGATTGGGGGCAGGAGGAAAAGGGGACGACAGAGAATGAAATGGCTCGATGGTATCACCAACTCTATGGATGTGAATTTGAGCAAACTCCAGGAGATGGTAATGGACAGGGAGGTGTAGCATGCTGCAATTCATGGAGTTGCCAAGAGTCAGATACAACTGAGTGACTGAACTGAACTGATTGTATAATAATATAGTTGTCTCAAAATAGGAAAAAGTCATGGACTGACTCTAATAATGACTAACAATTTAAATAGGTCTTCAGTTTACCTCAGGTGTAGATTTTAAATATTTTTCCAGATTTGGGAATTATTTCCAGTAATAAATCATAAACCATCTTGGCAGAAACATTCTCTAGACTTTCTTTAATTTTGGCTATTACTAGTATATTTATTTCCCTCCTGCACAGGCTTGTTTCTCTAAAGTTAGTACAATTTTTGTGCAGAGTCATGATAACCCAGTGATATGAATAAACTAAGAAGCTGGCTTATCGTCCAAATGCTAAGAAAACTGCTTCATGTCAAACTTGTTAATAATTATTTCAGAGGATAATTCATTTTATTTTTTTATTAAGGTTCACTGCCAAAGTTTAAATATCAGTAAGTTTAGAATCAGGAATCATGACTTTGTGTCCCAAAGCATAAGATCTGAAATTAATAATAAACTACATGTTTTTAGGTAGGTGGAAGATCTATTGATAAAGAGAAAAAAAATTAATGTTCAACACACAGATCCACTTTTCCATTATCAAAAGGGTTATTATATAAACTTATTTTCACAGTGTAGATATTTGATTGGCAATTATTTGAGGGGAAAAAGTAAAGTAGGTCAAAGCAGAAGAGACCAAACAAGCATCAGAGAAGAAATGGCCTTGTAAACAACTGATTCTAAGAAGTCACTGACTAATTTGGACTGCAAGGAGATCGAACCAGTCCATCCTGAAGGAGATCAGTCCTGGGTGTTCACTGGAAGGACTGATGTTAAAGCTGAAACTTCAGTACTTTGGCCACTTGATGCGGAGAACTGACTCATTTGAAAAGACCCTGATGCTGAGAAAGATTGAGGGCAGGAGGAGAAGGGGATGACAGAGGATGAGATGGTTGGATGGCATCACCAACTCAGTGGACATGGGTTTGGGTAAACTCTGGAGTTGGTGATGGACAAGGAGGCCTGGTGTGCTGCGGTTCATGGGGTCGCAAAGAGTCGGACATGACTGAGTGGCTGAACTGACTGAAATAACTGACTTTAAGAAGTCACTGACTAACAAGCTGAGCAAAGCCAGAAGGCCTAAGTCCTTGAGGAGCACTGTCCACCATGGGGCCCTGGGAATGGGGACTTCAAGGGCAAGTGACAGAATCAAAGCATCTCCAAACAGTGTTGAAAGTGGGACAAATGATTTGAAATGGTTCATTTTCCCAGCCTCACTCTCTCAAAAGTGCTGGTTGCTCACTTGTGTCTGATTCTTTGCAACCCTGTGGACTGACTGGACTCTGTTCAAGGTATTCTCCAAACAAGAATACTGGAGTGCATTGACATTTCTTTCTCCAGGGGATCTTCTCTCTCAGGTTAGTGTCAGTTCTGATTTGGAAGCAATACTACAGGTGAAGCTAAGGAAAATCGACTGAGCAGTAATGGGAGATAATTATATTCTTGGAGGCATTTTTTTTAAAAATTGAAAGGAGGAAATACACAGTATCATTTGCAATTCCTCCCTTAAGTCATACTTATTACCAATCTAGAAAGTAACTTCTTTCTGTAGTTTGTGATCAGTAGCCAAGAATCTTTCTTTTACTTATAAAGAAAATAATCAGAGACCAAATGGAGAATGGAAAAAGGTTATAGGGTCAGAAAACCTTAATCATGCCCGCTAAACCGTTCCCAGTGTTCCACCCCATTCCCAAAGTGTAACCTTCCTTGATCCCAGATCCCATGGGACTGTGGCTCCACATGAAAGCGTGTCTTTGGGAAGAATGAATTTATTTTCTTTCACACAACTCTGGTTATAATCCAGTCATTTCTCTTGCTCTCCTCATTCCCTTTAGATTTTTAGCTTTTTCTGCTATCTTGATCAAACACAATTTAAGCTTAGCATCTTCATTTTTAAAGGATCAGCATTGACCCATCACAAGAATAATACTAAGAATGATGCTGCTCTCATCCATTCACTCAATTCTGACCTGTCATCTCATATTCCCCTGAGATACTAGTAGAAATTGAATATGCTTAACACTGTGTCTGATCCAAACATAGAGG
>SJYG01000412.1:1156093-1175250 GCA_006410535.1 Litocranius walleri | reverse complement strand
ACTGTGTCTGATCCAAATATAGAGCTAATTCCAAAGATTATCTCTTACGTGTTAATTACTGTTGTATAGCAAAGTGATTCAGTTAAATATACACATATATGTAATATTTATATGTTGTTTTTCATATTATTTTCAATTATGGTTTACCACAGGTTATTGAACATAGCTCCCTGTGCTATACAGTAGGAACGTGTTCTTTATCCATTCTATATATGTCAGTTTGCATCTGCTAATCCAAAATGCCCAATTCAACCCTGTCCAACCTCACTTCCCCTTGGCAACCACCAGTCTATTTTCTATGTCCATGATACTGTTTCTGTTTCATATATAGATATATTTTAGTTATCTTTTAGATTCCACATATGAGATATCATATGGTATTTGTCTTTTTCTGATTTCCTTCACTTAGTATGAGACTCTCTAGTTGCATCCATGTTACTGTAAATTGTATTAATTTGTTCTTTTCTATGACTGAGTAGTATTCCATTTTATATATGGTTTTGATATCATATTCATGTGAAGGTGATTTCCTATCTATATTTATGTTTGCCTTTACTGGTGAGCTTCTCCATTGATAATTTTCTTGTTTCTAGTAGTGGCAATTTTTTACTGCTTAGAGAAATTTCTTTGTCAAATCTGGTTTGACGGTGCTGAGTTTTCTTAGCTTTTACTTGTCTGTAAAGCTTCTGATTTCTTTATCAAATATGAATAAGAGTCTCACTGAGTAGAGTATTCTTGGTTGTAGGTTGTTCCCTTTCATCACTTTAAATATACCCTGCCCTCTGACTTGCAAAGTTTCTACTGAGAAATCAGCTTATAGTCTAATGGCAGTTCCCTTACATATTTGTTGCTTTTGCTTTGTTGTTTTTAATATTTTTTTGTCTTTAATTTTTGTCAATTTGATTGGTATATGTCTTTGTGTGTTCCTCCTTGGGTTTATCCTACCTAGGGCTCTGTGCTTCCTGGTCTTAAGAGACTATTTCCTTTGCTATGTTAGAAAGTTTTTAGCTATCATCTCTTCGAATAGAATTTTTTAGGTTCTTTCTCTTTCTCTCCTTCTTCTGGGACACCTATACTGTGAATGGTGGTGCAGTTAATGTTTTCTCAAATACCTCTTAGATTGTCTTCTTTCATTTTTATTTTTATTTTTTTCATTTTGTTCCATGGCAGTGATTTCCACCATTCTGTCTTTCAGGTCAATTCTCTGTTCTTCCTGTTACTGTTACTGATTCCTTCTAGTGTATTTTTTATTTTAATTATTGCACTGTTCATCTCTCTTTATTTGTTCATTAGTTCTAGGGCTTTGGTAAACATTTCTTGTATCTTCTCAATTAATGCTTTCATTCTTTTTTCCAAGATATTAAGTCATTTCACTGTCATTATTTTGAATTCTTTCTGATAGTTTGCCAATCTCCACTTCATTTAGTTGTTCTTCTGGAGTTTTATGTTGTTCCTTCATCTGGGACATATTCCTCTGCCATCTTATGGTAAGTCTAACTTACCGTGACTTCAGTGCTGCTCCATATACTGCAGAATTGTAGTTCTGGCTTCTGATTTCTTCCCTCTAGTGGGTGAGGCTGTCTAACAGGCCTATGTATGCTTCTTGAAGTCAAGGAGTGGCTTCTGTCTGCTAATATGTGTAGCTGATTCTTTTCCCTCTGGTGGACAGGACCATGCTCAGGAACACTTTAAGCAGCCCATCTGCTGATGAGTTTGGTCTGTGTTCCCACTCTGTTGGCTATTTGGCCTGAGGTATCCCAGCTTCGAACCCTACAGGTTTTTGGTTAGGGTTAGTTCTCAATGGGAAATAGTATTCTCCATGAAGGCTCATACCAATCATCTGAGGTGCCACTGCAAATGTCCTTGTCTCTGAAGTGAGGCAAAGCCACCCCTTGCCTCTGCAGGAGATCCACTAATACTAGCAGGTAGATTCTGGTGCAGTCTCTTATTAGGTCACTGCTCTTTTCTCTGGGTCTTGGTGTGCATTAGATCTTGTGTGAACTCTCCAAGAGTGGAGTGTTTTCTTTGTTTCCCACAGTCTTGGGGAATTCCTGTGACAAACCCCTCTGGTTTTCAAAGAAATGTTCCTAGGGTCTTCTGTTCCAGTTGCCAGGCCCTTAGGCTGGGATGCCTGATGTGTGGGGCTTATGACTTTCACATCTGTGGGAGAACTGTAATATAATTGTTTTTCAGTTTGTGGTTCACCCACCTGGCAGGTATGTGACTGGATTTTATAAAAATTGCATCCCTCCTATAACCTCATGGTAGTTTCATCTTTGTCTTTGAGTGTAGGGTAGCTTTTTGGTAGTTTCTAGTGTTGTTGTTGTTTTTTTTTTTGGTTGATGGTTATTCAGTAGTTAATTGTGACTTTGGTGTGTTTGAAAGAAGAGGTGAGCTTATGCCCATCTACTCTGCCATCTTTCTAGCAAGTCCTTTACATTCTCTTTCTGATATCTCATTATTGATATAAAGGAATGCAATCAATTTCTGTATGTTGATCTTGTATTCTGCTATTTTACTAAATATCAGTTCCATTAGTTTGTGTGTGGAGTCTTTAGGGTTTTCTATACATGGTATCACATCATCTTCATGTAATGACAACTTTATCTATTCCCTTCCAATTTGGATAATTTTTATTTTTATTTTTTGTCTGACTGCTATAAGTAGGATTTCCAACACTATGTTGAACAGAAATGGTGAGAATGGGCATCTTTGTCTTGTTCCAGATTTCATCAGGAAAGATTTCAACTTTTCTCCATTCAGTATTATATTGCAATGCATTTACCATAAATAGCTTTTGCTATTTTGAGAGCTATGCCCTGTATATCACCTTGGTAAGAGTTTTTATTATGAATGGATGTTGAATTTTTCAAATGCATTTTCTGCGTCTATTGAGATGCCTTTTCTTTTGTTTATGTGGTGTAACATTTTGATTGGTTTGTGTATGTTGTGCCGTTTTTGTGAACTTGGAATGAAACCCACTTTGTCATGGTGTATGGTCTTCTTCATGTGCTCTTAGTTCATTAATATTTGGCTAAAAATTTTTGCATCTATAGTCATATTGGCCTGCAGTTTTCTTTTTTAGTGTTGTCGTTTGTCTAGTTTTGGTATCCGGATCCTTGGGAGTGTTTCTTCCTCTTCAGTTTTTTGGAAGAGCTTTTTTTTTTTTTTTTCTTGATTCAGTTTTTATGAACTCTATGTTTCTGTCCATTTCTTCTAGGCTGTCCAATATGTTGGTATATATTTTTTCTAGAATATCCTTATAGCCTTTGTATGTCTGTGGTGTCAGTTGTTATGTCTCCTTTTTCATTTCTTATTTTGTTTATTTGTGTTCTTTTTGATGAGCCTGGTCAGATTTGTGTATTCTTTAAGTGAAGTAGCTCTTGATTTTATTGCGCTTTTCCACTATTTCTTAAAACTCTATTTTCTCTCTGATCTTTGTCATTTCCTTCCTCTGACTTTAGGTTTCATTTGTTCTGCTTTTTCTATTTCATTTTAAAAGGCAGATAAGAATTTTTATTTGAGATTTATTTTCTTTTGTTTCTTGAGGAAGGTCCATGTTACTAAAACTTCCTGCTAATAATTGGTTTTGCTACATCTCATTTTTTTTTTGAATTCTGTTTTCATTGTCATTTTTCTTAACTTATTTTTAATTTCCTCTTTGATTTCATTGTTTACCATTGGTTTTCAGTAGCGTGTTGTTTAGTCTCCATGTAATCTTTTTTCCCCTTTATTTCTTTTTCTGTGGATAATTTCTAGTTTCATGCCTCATTACTCTGAAAAAATGCTTGAAATAACATCTTACTCTTCAATTTGTTGAGACTTGTTTTGTGTCCTAGTATGTAATTAATCCTGGACAATGCTGCATGTATACTTGAAAATATAATGTATTTTTTTGGGGGGGGAATGTAATATTCTTAAAATATAAATAAAATTTAACTCTTCTTTTGCATCATTTAGCATCGCATCTCTGTTGCTTTATTGATTCTTTGGAAGATCTATCCATTGATCTTCCATTGATGTTAGTGGGGTATTATTATTATTTTATTATTTATTATTTACTTTCCTTTTATTTTTTCCTGCCAATTTCACCCTTCATGTCTGTTAGTATTTGTTATATATATTTGGGTGCTCCTGTGTTAGGTGCATACATGTTGACAAGTGTAAAATCTTCTTATACTGATCTTTGCAACAGTATATAGTGGCCTTCACCTTTATTTATGATCTTTGTTTTAAAGTATGCTTTCTAATATAAGCATTGCAGCATTTACTTTCTTGTCACTTTTGCTTGTGTAGAGTATTTTTCCATTCCTTTACTTTCAATCCTTTGCCCTGAAGTAGTTCTCTTTCAGGCAGGATAAGATAGGTTCTTGTTTTTCTTTCTTTCTTTCTTTCTTTTTTTAATCTAATCTTCCACTCTATGTCTTTTGATTGGAGTATTTTGTTCAACAATATTTAAGATAATTATTGATAAAGATGTACTTACTATTATGTTAAACCTTGGTTTCCTATTCGATTTTATATTTCTTCTTTGTTCTTCTTTTCCTTATTTTCCTTTTGTGGCTTGATGAACATTTTTTGTATATACTTATATTCTTTTCTTTTGGATTTATAAATAAATTCCATTTTTTAATTTGTAGGGACCTTGTTTTTTGAGTACATTAAAGCCTTCTTATATTTACTATCACTTAAACTGGTAGTCTTATAGGCTCAAACAGACTCTAAGGGAAAATTTATACATTTTCTTACTTTCTTACCCCACATTTTATGATTTTTATATCCAGTTTTACATCTTCATCTTCATCCTATTGGTTTTAATTATTAATTAAATTATATTAATTAAATTATGAATTTAATTATTGAATTCACAATTTTTAAAAAATCTGTGTACTATGTGATTTATTTTCCAAATGTAATTTTTTTCTCTTCTATGGATTTTTTATTCTTTTCTATTTAGAGAAGAGTTTTCAATCATTTTGGTGGTTGTTGTAGTTCACTTGCTAGGTCATGTATGACTCTGCCACCCCAAGGACTGCAGCACCAAGGTTGCTTGTCCTTCACTATCTCTCAGAGTTTGGCCAAACTCATTCCATTGAGTTGATGATGCCATCCAACTATCTTATCCTCTGTTGCTCCCTTCCCCTTTTACATTCAATCTTTTCCAGCATCAAGGTCTTTTCCAATGAGTTGACTCTTGCATCACATGGCCAAAGTACTGGAATTTCAGCTTCTGCATCAGTCCTCTCAATGAATATTCAAGGTTGATTTCTTTGAGAAGTGACTGGTTTGATCTCCTGGCTGTCCAAAGGACTGTCAAGACTCTTGTCTGAAACACAATTCAAAAGCATCGATTTTTTGGTGGTCAGCTGTCTTTATCATCCAACTCTCACATCCATATATGATTACTAGAAAAACCATAGCTTTGACTATACAGACATTTATTGGCAAAGTGGTATTTTGCTTTCAATACTCTGTCTAGGTTTGTCATTGCTTTCCTTCCAAGGAGCAAACATCTCTTAATTTCATGGCTACAGTGACCATCTGCAGTGATTTTGGAACAAAAGAAAATAAAACCTGCCACTGTTTCCACTTTTCCCTCATCTTTTTGACATGAAGTAATGGGCTCAGATGCCATGATTTTAGTTTGCTGACTGTTGACTTTTAAACCAGCTTATTAACTCTCCTCTTCCACCTGCTTTAAGATGCTCTTTACTTCTTTACTTTCTGCCATTAGAGTGGTATCATCTGCTTATCTGAGGTTGTTGATATTCCTGTCATCAATCTAGATTTCAGTTTGTGATTTATCCAGCCCAGCATTTCACATTAAATATTCTGCATATAAATTAAATAAGCAGAGTACAATATACAGGCTTGATGTACTTTTTTCACATTTTTGAGCCAGCACATTGTTCCAGAGATCAAATTGTGAACATCTGTTGGATCATAGAAAAACCAGAGAGTTTCAGAAAAACATCTACTTCTGCTTTATTGACTACACCATAGCCTTTGACTGTGTGGATCACAAGAAACTGAGAAAATTCTTAAAGAAATGGGAATACCAGACCACTTTACCTGCCTCCTGAGAAATCTGTAAACAACAGTTAGAACTGAACATAGAACAATGGACTGGTTCCAAATTGGGAAAGGAGTATGTCAAGGCTGTATATTGTCACCCTGATTATTTAACTTATATGCAGAATACATCATGAGAAATGCTGAGCTTGAAGAAGCACAAGCTAGAATCAAGATTGCCAGGAGAATTATCGATAACCTCAGATATGCAGATGACACCATCCTAATGACAGAAAGCAAAGAAGAACTAAAGAGCCTCTTGATAAAAGTGAAGGAGGGGAATGAAAAACCTGGCTTAAAACTCAACATTCAAAAAATGAAAATCATGGCATCTGATCCCATCACTTCAGGGCAAATAGATGGGGAAAAAATGGAAACAGTGACAAATTTATTTTCTTCGCCTCCAAAATCAGTGAAAATGGTGAGTACAGCCAGGAAATTAAAAGATCCTTGCTCCTTGGAAGAAAAACCATGGCAAACCTAGACAGCTTATTAAAAAGCAGAGACATTACTTTGCCGACAAAGGTCCATCTAGTCAACGCTAAGGTTTTTTTCCAGTAGTCATGTATGGATAGGAGAGTTGGACCGTAAAGAAAGCTGAGTGTCAATGAATTGTGGTGTTACAGAAGACTCTTGGGAGTCCCTTGGACTGCAAAGAGATCAGATCATTCAATCCTAAAGGAAATAAGTACTGAATATTCATTGGAAAGAGTGATGCTGAAGCTGAAGCTCCAATACTTTGGCTACCTGATGTGAAAAACTAAATCCTTGGAGAAGATTCTGATGTTGGGAAACATTGAAGGCAGGAGGAGAAGGGGCTGACAGAGGATGAGATGGTTGGATGGCATCACCAACTCCCTGGACATGAGTTTGAGCAAACTCTGGATGTTGATGATGGACAGGGAAGCCTGGCGTGCTATAGTCCATGGGGTAAAAAAAAGTCAGACATGACTGAGGGACTGAACTGAAATTGTTTGTTCCATTTCTGGTTCTACCTCTTGCTTCTTGTCCTGCATACAGGTTTCTTAGGAGACAGTTAAGGTGGTCTGGTATGCCTGTCTCTTTAAGAATTCCCCACAATTTATTGTGACCACACAGTCAATTGCTTTAGCATACTCAATGAAGTAGAAGTAGACATTTGCCTGAAATGTCCTTGTTTCCTCTATTATCCAATGGATGTTGGCAATTTGATCTCTTGTTCCTCTGTCATTTCTAAATCAAGCTTAAACATCTGGAAGTTTTTGATTCACATACTATTAAAGTCTAGCTTGAAGGATTTTGAGCATTAAATCGCTAGCATGTGAAATGAGCATAATTGTGCAGTAGTTTTAGTGCTCTTTGACATTGCCTTTCTTTGAGATTGGAATGAAAACTGACCTTTTCCAATCCTACAGCTATTGCTGAGTTTTCCTAATTTGCTTACATATTGCCTTCAGCACTTTAACAGCATCATCTTTTAGGTTTGAAGTGCCTCAGCTGGAATTCCATCCCCTCCACTACATTTGTTCATAGTAATGCTTCCTAATACCTTTCTATTGCATACTCCAGGATGTCCAGCTCTAGGTAAGTGACCACACCATCATGATTATCCAGGTCATTAAGACATTTTTTGTAAAGTTCTTCTATATATTCTTGCCACCTCTTCTTTATCTCTTCTGCTTCTCTTAGGTCCTTGCCATCTCTGTCCTTAATTCTGCCCATCTTTGCATGAAATTTTCCCTTCGTATCTCCAGTATTCTTGAAGAGTTTTATCTTATATTGTTGGAAGAGGGTGTTTGCTTTGGCCAGAGCATTGTCTTCACACGACTCTGTTAATCTTTTCTTGCTTCATTTTGTACTCAAAAGCCAAACTTACCTATTACTCCAGGTATCTCTTAACTTTCTACTTTTGTATTGCAATTCCCTATGACGGAAAGGACCTCCTTTTTTGGCTAATTCTAGAAAGTCTTATAGGTCTTCATAGAACTATCTGACTTCAGCTTCTTTGGCATTAGTGTTTGGGACATAGAAAAAACTGACATCATTTCTTTGTTTCTAAGATTGCACCAAAATACTACATTTGGACTCTTTTGTTGATTATGAGGGCTACTTCTTTCCTTCTAAGGGATTCTTGCCCACAGTAGTAGATATAATGGTCACCTGAATTAAATTTACCCATTCTCATCTATATTAGTTTAATAGTTCCAAAGATGTCAGTGTTCACACTTGTGATCTCCTACTTGAAGGTCTCAGTTCAGTTCACTCAGTCATGTGCAACTCTTTGCAACCCCGTGAATCACAGCATCCCAGGCTTCCTGTCCACCACCAACTCCCAGAGTCTACTCAAAGTCATTTCCATAGAGTCAGTGATGCCATCCAGCCATCTCATCCTCTGTCATCCTCTTCTCCTCCTGCCCCTAATCCCTCCCAGCATCAGGGTCTTTTCCAGTTAGTTAACACTTCACATGAGGTGTCCAAAGTATTGGAGTTTCAGCTTCAGCATCAGTCCTTCCAATGAACACCCAGGACTGATCTCCTTTAGGATGGACAGGTTGGACCTCCTTGCAGTCCAAGGGACTCTCAAGAGTCTTCTCCAACACCACAGTTCAAAAGCATCAATTCTTCAGTGCCCAGCTTTCTACACCATCCAAATCTGACATTCATACATGACCACTGGAAAAACCATGCCTTGACTAGGTGGACCTTTGTGGGCAAAGTAGTGTCTCTGCTTTTTAATATGCTGTCTAAGTCGGTCATAATTTTCCTTCCAAGGAGTAAGTGTCTTTTTATTTCATGGCTGCAATCACCATCTGCACTGATTTTGGAGCCCCCAAAAATAAAGTCTGACACTGTTTCCACTGTTTCCCCATCTATTTCCCATGAACTGATGGGACCAGATGCCATGATCTTGGTTTTCTGAGTGTTGAGCTTTAAGCCACTTTTTCACTCTTCTCTTTCACTTTCATCAAGAGGCTTTTTAGTTTCTCTTCACTTTCTGCCGTAAGAGTAGTGTCATCTGCATATCTGAGGTTATTGATATTTCCCCTGGTAATCTTGATTCCAGCTTGTGCTTCTTCCAGTCCAGCGTTTCTCATGATGTATTCTGCATATAAATTAAATAGCCAGGGTGACAATATACAGCCTTGATGTACTCCTTTTCCTATTTGGAACCAGTCTGTTGTTCCACGTCCAGTTCTAACTGTTGCTTCCTGATCTGTATATAGATTTCTCAGGAGGCAGGTCAAGTGGTCTGGTATACCCATCTCTTGAAGAATTTTCCACAGTTTATTGTGATCCACACAATCAAAGGCTTTGGCATAGTCAATAAAGCAGAAATAGATCTGTTTCTGGAATTCTCTTGCTTCTTCAATGATCCAGTGGATATTGGTAACTTGATCTCTGGTTCCTCTCCTTTTCTAAAACCAATTTGAACATCTGGATGGTTCACAGTTCACGTATTGTTGAAGCCTGGCTTGGAGAATTTTGAGTATTACTTTACTAGCATGTGAGATGAGTGCAATTGTGCAGTAGTTGAGCATTCTTTGGCATTGCCTTTCTTTGGAATTAGAATGAAAACTGACCTTTTCCAGTCCTGTGGCCTCTGCTGAGTTTTTCAAATTTGCTGGCATATTGACTGCAGCACTTTCACAGGATTTGAAATAGCTCTGCTGGAATTCCATCACCTCTACTAGCTTTGTTCATAGTGATGCTTTCTAAGGCTCATTTGCCTTCACATTCCAGGTGAGAGATCACATTATCATGATTATCTGGGTCATGAAGCTCTTTTTTGTACTGTTCTTCTGTGTATTCTTGCCACCTCTTCTTAATATCTTCTGCTTCTGTAAGGTCCATACCATTTCTGCCCTTTATCGAGCCCATCTTTGCATGAAATGTTCCCTTGGTATCTCTAATTTTCTTGAAGAGATCTCTAGTCTTTCCTATTCTGTTGTTTTCCTCTGTTTGTTTGCCTTGATCACTGAAGAAGGCTTTCTTATCTCTCCTTGCTATTCTTTGGAACTGTGCATTCCAGTGGGAATATCTTTCTTTTTCTCCTTTGCTTTTCACTTCACTTCATTTCACAGCTACTTGTAAGGCCTCCTCAGGCAGCCATTTTGCTTTTTTTTGTATTTGTTTTCTGTTAGGATGGTTATCTATTTCTCATTTCCACTGTATAGCATAAGGGATTTGATTTAGGTCATACCTGAATGGTCTAGACGTTTTCCCTACTTTCTTCAATTTAAATCTGAATTTGGCAGTAAGGAATTCATGATCTGAGCCACAGTCTCAGTCTTGTTTTTGCTGACTGTATAGAGCTTCTCCATCTTTGGCTTCAAAGAATATTATCAATTTGATTTCAGTGTTGACCATTTGGTGATGTCCATGTGTCGAGTCTTCTCTTGTGTTGTTGTAAGAGGGTGCTTGCGATGACCAGTGTGTTCTATTGGCAAAACTCTATTAACCTTTGCCCTGCTTCATTCTGAACTCCAAGGCCAAATTTGCCTGCCACTCCAGGTGTTTATTTACTTCCTACTTTTGCATTCCAGTCCCGTATAATGAAAAGAACATCTTTTGGGGGTGTTAGTTCTAAAAGGTCCTGTAGGTCTTCATAGAACCATTCAACTTCAGCTTCTTCAGCATTACTGGTTGGAGCATAGGCTTGAATTATCGTGATATTGAATGGTTTGCCTTGGAAACGAACAGAGGTTATTCTGTTGTTTTTGAGATTGCTTCCAAGTATTGCATTTCAGACTCTTTTGTTGACCATGATGGCTACTCCATTTCTTCTAAGGGATTCCTGCTCATAGTAGTAGATATAATGGTCACCTGAGTTAAATTCACCCATACCAGTCCATTTTAGTTCACTGATTCTTAGAATGTTGACATTCCCTCTTGCCATCTCTTGTTTGACCACTTCCAGTATTGCCTTGATTCATGGACCTGACATTCCAAGTTCCTATGCAATATTGCTCTTTACAGTATCAGACCTTGCTTCTATCACCAGTCACATCCATAGCTGGGTATTGTTTTTGCTTTGGCTCTGTCCTTTTATTCTTTCTGGAGCTATTTCTCCACTGATCTCCAGCAGCATATTGGGCACCTACTGACCCTGAGAGTTCCTCTTTCGGTATCCTATCATTTTGCGTTTTCATACTGTTCATGGGGTTCTCAAACCAAGGATACTGAAGTGGTTTTCCATTCCCTTCTCCAGTGGGCCACAGTCTGTCAGACCTCTCCACCATGATCCATCCTTCTTGAGTGGCCCCACATGGCATGACTTAGTTTCACTGAGTTTGACAGGATGTGGTCCATGTGATCAGATTGGCTAGTTTCTATATTACCTTGATTCATGGACTTAACATTCCAGGTTCCTATGCAATATTATTTGTTACAACATATGACTTTACTTTTGCCACCAGACACATCCACGAGTTGACATCATTTATGCTTTGGTCCAGCCCTTCATTCTTTTTTAGAGCCATTTCTCTGCTTTTCTGCAGTAACATATTGGACACCTACTGATTTGGGGGCTCATCTTTTAATTTCATATCTGTTTACCTTTTCATACTGTTTACAAGGTTCTTGGTAAGAATAGTGAAGTGGTTTTCCATTCACTTCTTCAATTTTCTTTTAGGATGTTTATTTTTTCTGTATTCTTTTAGTTTGTATTTTCTGAGAAATTCTTTACCTCTGTCTCTATTCTAAATGATAACCTTACTGGTTAGAGTATCCTAAGCTGCAAATTTTTTGCTTTCAGGACTTGAATATATCTTATCATTCCTTTCTGGGTTACATCTTTTCTTTAGAGATATCATCTGATAGTGTTACCTGGTGTTTCCTTGTAATTAACTCTTTGTTTTTCCCTTCCTTTCTTTAGAGTCCTCTCTTCATTTTAACTTTTACTTTTTTTTAATAATATGTCTTGCTGCAAGTGCATTTGGGCTCAATTTATTTGGGACCCTCTCTGCTTCCTGTTCCTGGATATCTGTTTCCTTCTTTAGGTTTGGTAAATTTTCCACCATTATTTCTTCAAATACATTTTTTATCCCCTCTTCTCTTTTTTCACCTTCCAAAATCCCTATTATATGTAGGTTGGCATGTTTTTATATTTTTATTGCATTTGTTACAATGCTGCTGCTAAGTCACTTCAGTCATGTCCAACTCTGTGTGACCCCATAGACAGCAGCTTGCCAGGCTCCGCCATCCCTGGGATTCTCCAGGCAAGAACACTGGAGTGGGTTGCCATTTCCTTCTCCAATGCATGAAAGTGAAAGGGGAGTCACTCACTCGTGTTCAACTTTAGCAACCCCATGGACTGCAGCCCACCAGGCTCCTCCGTCCATGGGATTTTCCAGGCAAGAGTACTGGAGTGGGGTGCCATTGCTGCTTCTGTTTTATGTTTTAGTTTTTTGACCATGAGTCCTATGAGATCTTAGTTCCCTGACCTCACCCTCCTCATTGAAGCCTCGCCCACTTGAAGGCCAAGTCCTGACCACTGGACCACCAGGGAAGTCTCTGGTGTGCTTTATATTATCCTATGTGTCTCTTATATTGCTTTCATTTTTTTCATTTGAGTTTCTCTCTGCTGTCATGATTGGGTGATTTACACTCTATCTTCCAGGTTACATATTTGTCCTGCATTATTCATTCTGCTATTCATTGCCTTTAGCCAAGTTTCATCTCTGCAAGTAAGTTTTCTAGTTTTTCTTAGTTCCTCCTTGTAGCTTATAATTCATTTTTTTCAGTATTTTGAATTTCTGTTAATTGACTTAATTCCTTCAGTATTTTCATTATCTCTTTATTGAAACCAGTGTCAATTAGACTGAAGAGGTCTGCTTCATTGTTTTTCTTCCAGGAGAATGCATTTAGTTTTTTAACTGGGAGGGATTCCTCTGATTCTTCATTTCACTTGTATTTCTCTTACTCTAAGAATATAGGAAAAACAATTATCTACTGTCATCTTGGAGACTTATTTATATGTGAAGTCTTCCCTGTGTGACTTTTGTGGGTTTTATATGTTCAATGCAAGAGTTGTTTTTAGTAAGGATGCCTGTTGCCTATTTCCTTAGCATGTGCTGGTTTTTATCTTCTTTATAGGAGGTGTGCAGATATGGTAGCTACTGCCTGGTCTTGGAGTTCTTGGCAGTGATGAACAGTTCAACTTTGCCTCCAGAGTATATAGTGGGAGTGGAAGTAGCTTGCAATCACTCCTGTAGTTTTGGTGGGTGGCAATGGGCACCTGAGACCACTTCTGATATCAGGGAGGAAGATAGCAGGGGATAGCAACCACTCCTGGGATCCAAGAGTGAGGTGGCACTGGCCTGTGATCTCCCCTAGAGCCCATGCATGCAATGTCCTCCCCTCTGTGAGAAGACACACAGGCAGAAAGGCTACAGTCTATGCCCTGTCCCTCTCTTCAAACAGTGGTGACTAGACTCTAAGGCAGCCCAGGCTTCTTCCACATACACCTCCAGACACTGTTGCACTGAATTCCAGCATCGCCACCCACCCCCACCCAAATCTGTCTCCACATAACAAACCCTCCTTTCCTTGTTTCTCATCTCGGAAACTCAAGTTCCAGCATCCAGTTCCTGCCAGCACCAGTGGATGCTTGTGTCAGGCTGGACTGTGCATGTTGGCAGCACTGATCATCTGTGCAGTTTTTCCTCTGCTCTGGCTGCTATGAACTGGCTGCTGCAATTTCCTCTGAGGTTCTGAAGCTCCATTTCTTTACCAGCCAATTCCTCACTGGTGAGAGGGCTTTCCAGGGTGCAGGAACATTTCTTGTTTCATAGCTCCCTCCCAGTGGTGCAAGTCCCATCCCAAGTCCTTTCTCATTTTTTCCCCCTTTTATCCTATAGTTATTTGATGATTTTCTTGCCTTTTCAGCAGTCTGAGGTCTTCTGCCAGAGTTCAGTAGATGTTCTGTGAGAATTCTTCCACATGTATTTTTGTTGTAGCTGTTGAAGAGGGTGAGCCTCACACCTTACTACTTTGCCACTTTGATCACTCTCCTCAATGTAAAGTTGTTAATTAAATATCTTAAATTATTATTTTTTGTGTGTTCTAAGTTTTCCAGATCCATTATGTGTTTTATACTTACAGCATCTTTCTATTTGGACCAGCTGTATTCCAAGTGTTTAACGATCCCTTATGGCTGGAAGTTAATGTGTTGAACTGAGCAGCTGTGCCCTTAAACAGAGGGCCTGGGAGGAAGAGTTTCTCTTCCTCAGATTTGTTGGGATTCCTCTGAGCCACATAGTTCTTGAAAACAAAACAATTATATAAATATTATACAATTTTTATTTATGACTTAAAATATGCACTAAATATAACTTTGAGACACTTTTTGAAACATTGATTGTGATTCTGATTTTAATTTGCTTTTTACCAAGTGTGCCTCTACCCTATTCACCTACCCTTCCCCAGTCCCACCTCTAGCCTTACCCAGAGAACTTTCCACAAATTTTAAAGTTTTTTTTTCTTTTTTTAAACCATTTTTGGTGCTAAAGTTTGCCCTAGATAACTTATTAGGTTTTCCCTAACTTGATGTACAAACAGAGAAGTGAGAAAAGATACACTGTGTTCTTTCCTTTTCACTGAATCTTGCTACTACATGGCAGTGTTCATACTGGTTTTCCTTTTGAACAGCAGCTAATCTTTTAAGCGGTAGATGAAATGTATCTATTTTCACTTAGAGAGGAAAAAAAAATGTTTGCTGAGGCTATATGACATGTGGACCAATTCCCCATGAAGATGTTGGTGGCTGGCTAGCTGCTCAGGTTTTAATCCCTCCAGTAACATGTAAATTAAGGTGTTAGTTTACTTATTTGTTTATTCTTCATTCATCTTGTCTAGGAAAAACTATTAATGAATTCTCTGTACAATTCTCTTATAATTCTCTATAATTTCCTTCCTGGAGAAGAAAATGGCAACCCACTCCAGTACTCTTGCTTCGAAAATCCCATGGACGGAGGAGCCTGGTAAACTACAGTCCATGGGGTCGCAAAGAGTCTGACACGACTGAACGACTTCACTTATACAATTTTAATGTAAATAAATATGTATTTTGACATACTTATTGATGACTAACTATCATTTAATCTGCAGTATTTTGGAAAAATTGGGTTATTTTTCCAAGATATTTTTCTGGACTCTAGGTCTTGAATGAGGTGCCTTAGTTCTGAGCTTTCTGGCTGCTGACAGACAAGAGCAAATAGAAAGCTGTTATGTGTACAAATTCCCCAGCTTTAAAACTGAGGATAATGAGTATCAACTGAATTAAAATTCTTGCCTTTAAACAGGAAATGTTCCATTCCAGAGAAGTCTCCCCATGAACCTCCAGGATCCCTCCTGGGTGGAAGAGGCCTGAAGTTTTCTGTGGTGGTTGGAGGCATCCTGAGTCAGAGGGTTTGGAGGAAGGGTCCTCTTGGCTCAGAGAAGATGAGCATCCTCTTCTCTGGTCATTAGAAGGCACCCTACAGTACACTTGAACAAAGCTGAATATGTTTAAGGATGCTCTCCTTTCCCCCATTAGTGCAACTTCTGCAGAAAATTTCAGACTATTATAGTATCAGTTCAGTTCAGTTCAGTGCAGTCACTCAGTCATGTCCAACTCTTTGTGACCCCATGAATTGCAGAACGCCAGACCTCCCTGTCCATCTCCAACTCCCGGAGTTCACCTAAACTCACATCCATCGACTTGATGATGCCATCCAGCCATCTCAT
Source organism: Litocranius walleri (assembly GCA_006410535.1). NCBI lineage: Eukaryota > Metazoa > Chordata > Mammalia > Artiodactyla > Bovidae > Litocranius > Litocranius walleri. The sequence continues at coordinate 1,159,473 of SJYG01000412.1, read as the reverse complement.
CCTCTGTCGTCCCCTTCTCCTCCTGCCCCCAATCCCTCCCAGCATCAGTCTTTTCCAATGAGTCAGCTCTTCGCATGAGGTGGCCAAAGTATTGGAGTTTCAGCTTCAGCATCAGTCCTTCCACTGAACATCCAGGGCTGATCTTTAGAATGGACTGCTTGGACCTCCTAGCAGTCCAAGGGACTCTCAAGAGTCTTCCCAAACACCACAGTTCAAAAGCATCAATTCTTTGGTGCTCAGCCTTCTTCATAGTCCAACTCTCACATCCTTACATGAACACTGGAAAAACCATAGCCTTGACTAGATGAACCTTTTTTGGCAAAGTAATGTCTCTGATTTTCAATATGCTATCTAGCTTGGTCATAACTTTTCTTCCAAGGAGTAAGCATCTTTAAATTTCATGGCTGCAATCACCATCTGCAGTGATTTTGGAGTCCAGAAAAATGAAGTCTGACACCGTTTTCCACTGTTTCCCCATCTATTTCCCATGAAGTGATGGGACCAGATGCCATGATCTTCATTTTCTGAATGTTGAGCTTTAAGCCACTTTTTCACTCTCCACTTTCACTTTCATCAAGAGGCTTTTTAATTTTTCTTCACTTTCTGCCATAAGGGTGGTGTCATCTGCATTTCTGAGGTTATTGATATTTCTCCTGGCAATCTTGATTCCAGCTTGTACTTCTTCCAGCTCAGCATTTCTCATGATGTATTCTGCATATAAGTTAAATAAGCAGGGTGACAATATACAGCTTTGACATACTCCTTTTTCTATTTGGAAAAGTCTGTTCCATGTCCAGTTCTAACTGTTGCTTCCTGACCTGCATGTAGCTTTCTCAAGAGGCAGGTCGGGTGGTCTTGTATTCCCATCTCTTTCAGAATTGTCCACAGTTTATTGTGATCCACACTGTCAAAGGCTTTGGCATAGTCAGTAAAGCAGAAATAGATGTTTCTTTCTGAAACTTTTTTGCTTTTTTGATGATCTAGCAGATGTTGGCAATTTGATGCCTAGTTCCTCTGTCTTTTCTAAAACCAGCTTGAACATCTGGAAGTTCATGTACTGCTGAAGCCTGGCTTGGAGAATTTTGAGCATTACTTTACTATCCAACTCCCGGAGTTCACCTAAACTCACATCCATCGACTTGATGATGCCATCCAGCCATCTCATCCTCTGTCGTCCCCTTCTCCTCCTGCCCCCAATCCCTCCCAGCATCAGTCTTTTCCAATGAGTCAGCTCTTCGCATGAGGTGGCCAAAGTATTGGAGTTTCAGCTTCAGCATCAGTCCTTCCACTGAACATCCAGGGCTGATCTTTAGAATGGACTGCTTGGACCTCCTAGCAGTCCAAGGGACTCTCAAGAGTCTTCCCAAACACCACAGTTCAAAAGCATCAATTCTTTGGTGCTCAGCCTTCTTCATAGTCCAACTCTCACATCCTTACATGAACACTGGAAAAACCATAGCCTTGACTAGATGAACCTTTTTTGGCAAAGTAATGTCTCTGATTTTCAATATGCTATCTAGCTTGGTCATAACTTTTCTTCCAAGGAGTAAGCATCTTTAAATTTCATGGCTGCAATCACCATCTGCAGTGATTTTGGAGTCCAGAAAAATGAAGTCTGACACCGTTTTCCACTGTTTCCCCATCTATTTCCCATGAAGTGATGGGACCAGATGCCATGATCTTCATTTTCTGAATGTTGAGCTTTAAGCCACTTTTTCACTCTCCACTTTCACTTTCATCAAGAGGCTTTTTAATTTTTCTTCACTTTCTGCCATAAGGGTGGTGTCATCTGCATTTCTGAGGTTATTGATATTTCTCCTGGCAATCTTGATTCCAGCTTGTACTTCTTCCAGCTCAGCATTTCTCATGATGTATTCTGCATATAAGTTAAATAAGCAGGGTGACAATATACAGCTTTGACATACTCCTTTTTCTATTTGGAAAAGTCTGTTCCATGTCCAGTTCTAACTGTTGCTTCCTGACCTGCATGTAGCTTTCTCAAGAGGCAGGTCGGGTGGTCTTGTATTCCCATCTCTTTCAGAATTGTCCACAGTTTATTGTGATCCACACTGTCAAAGGCTTTGGCATAGTCAGTAAAGCAGAAATAGATGTTTCTTTCTGAAACTTTTTTGCTTTTTTGATGATCTAGCAGATGTTGGCAATTTGATGCCTAGTTCCTCTGTCTTTTCTAAAACCAGCTTGAACATCTGGAAGTTCATGTACTGCTGAAGCCTGGCTTGGAGAATTTTGAGCATTACTTTACTAGCGTGTGAGATGAGTGCAATTATGTGGCAGTTTGAGCATTCTTTGGCATTGCCTTTCTTTGGAATTAGGATGAAAACTGACCTTTTCCAGTCCTGTGGCCACTGCTGAGTTTTCCAAATTTGCTGGCATATCGAGTGCAGCACTTTACAGCATCATGTTTCAGGATTTGAAACAGCTCAACTGAAATTCCATCACTTCCACTAGCTTTGTTCGTAGTGATTCTTTCTAAGGCCCACTTGACTTCACATTCCAGAATATGTGGCTCTAGGTGAGTGATCACACCATCGTGATTATCTTGATCATGAAGATCTTTTTTCTACACTTTTTCTGTGTATTCTTGCCACTTCTTCTTAATATCTTCTGTTTCTGTTAGGTCCATACCATTTCTGTCCTTTATTGAGCCCATCTTTGCATGATATGTTACCTTGGCATCTCTAATTTTCTTGAAGAGATCTCGTCTTTCCCGTTCTCTTGTTTTTGTTTTTGCTTTTGTTTTTTTTTTTACAATACTGTATTTGTTTTGCCATACATTGACATGAATCAGCCACAGGTGTACACGATTTCCCAATGCCGAAGCCCCCTCCCACCTCCCACCCCATATCACCTCCCTGGATCATCCCGTGCACCAGGCCCAAGCATCCTGTATCCTGTATTGAACATACACTGGCGCTTCGTTTCTTACATGATAGTATACATGTTTCAATGCCATTCTCCCAAATCATCCCACCCTCTCCCTCTCCCTCAGAGTCCAAAAGTCCATTATATACCTCTGTGTCTCTTTTGTTGTCTCATATAGAGGGTCAGCATTACTATCTTTCTAAATTCCATATATATGTGTCAGTATACTGTATTGGTGTTTTTCTTTCTGGCTTACTTCACTCTGTATAATCGGCTCCAGTTTCATCCATCTCATTAGAACTGAGTCAAATTTATTCTTTTTAAGGGCTGAGTAATACTCCATTGTGTATATGTACCACAGCTTTCTTATCCATTCATCTGCTGATGGACATCTAGGTTGTTTCCATGACCTGGCTATTATAAACAGTGTTGCAATGAACATTGAGGTACACGTATCTCTTTCAATTCTGGTTTCCTTGGTGTGTATGCCCAGCAGT
>SJYG01000412.1:1136666-1155105 GCA_006410535.1 Litocranius walleri | reverse complement strand
TTTTTGTATTTCCATACAAATCTTGAGATTATTTGATCTAGTTCTGTGAAAAATACTGCTGGTAGCTTGATAGGAATTGCATTGAATCTGTAGATTGCTTTGGGTAGTATACTCATTTTCACTATATTGAGTCTTCTGACCCATGAGCATGGTATATTTCTCCATCTATTAGTGTCCTCTTTGATTTCTTTCATCAGTGTTTTATAGTTTTCGATATATAGGTCTTTAGTTTCTTTAGGTAGGTATATTCCTAAGTATTTTATTCTTTTCGTTGCAATGGTGAATGGAACTGTTTCCTTAACTTCTTTTTCTACTTTCTCATTATTAGTGTATAGGAATGCAAGGGATTTCTGAGTGTTGATTTTATATCCTGCAACTTTACTATATTCATTGATTAGCTCTAGTAGTTTTCTGGTCGAGTCTTTAGGATTCCCATTCTCTTGTTTTCCTCTATTTCTTTGTGTTGATCACTGAGGAAGGCTTTCTTATCTCTTCTTGATATTCTTTGGAACTCTGCATTCATATACTTATATCTTTCATTTTCTCCTTTGCTTTTCAGTTCTCTTCATTTCACAGCTATTTATAATGCCTCTCCATATAGCCATTTAGCTTTTTATCTTCCCTAGGGATGGTCTTGATCACTGTCTCCTGTATGATGTAACAAACCTCCATCCATAGTTCATCGGGCACTCTATCTATCAGATCTATTATATAAAGAAGTCTATTATAGTCTTCTTTTTTTCTGGGCCTAGCCCTGCACCTATGATATACCCAATAATTTTTTTTTTTTGAATTAGTATGCTGTGTTGCTGATTCTGCTCATTGTGCCAACTGTATCGCTGTTCACAGTGTTCACTGAACACATGATAGGCAAGGCATGAGTTAAGAGCCTGGATATTCCCTTGGCAAGTAACACTGAACCTTGGATTAACATCTTGCTACAACAGTAGCTACAACAACAATAAACCCTATGGCTCACTCACTAGAAGAGCCACCCATCTCATGTGGAATGCCATCATCTTCCATGGCCAAATCCAGTCCACAGTCTGTCCTTGTGACATTGCAGGAAGGCTTGCACAGGGGCAACTCCATCCCTGTGGAGTGTCTCCTTGAGGACCCCGAAAAAGCCCCTACAGGCACCAGGCCTACCCCTTTAAAGAGGGAATTTCTGTAGCATTCACAGCCCACCCACGTGATTCCAATTTTTTTCACATGTTTTTAAGTATGCAAGAGAAGCAGAGGATGGTATCACATCATAGGACATCCATCATACACTGCTACTAAATCTACATTGCAGGACAAGCCTTTACAGAGTACCTTCACACAGATCAGCCCTTATCTGCATCCATGTAACCCAGATGGGACCCTGGCAAGTTTGGGCTCCCTTTGGGGTAATCTTCACACTTTCAAAATGGTGTCTTGCATGCCATCCCTTTGCTTCTCTCAGTAAGGACCGGCAAAAACCCCACAGGTGCTGGGCCCATCCTTGTGTCCCAGAATTGCAAAAGCCAAGCTAGCAAGGGTCCCCCTTGCATTTGCTGAAACTGTTTACCCAAGTCAACCAGCTCCATCTGAGTATACGGTTGATATGTCATGAACTCAGTCATGTTGAGTGCCTTTGAGGATGTCCCTCCTGGGCCATAGGCTGCTCATGCTTCACTTTCTGCTGCACAATGGACCTTTCTACCAAGTAGGGACCCACAGTCTTATAATGTTCATCATCACTGTTCATCTCTGCTGTCAGAGATGCTGGGTTCTTCAGGGCCACAGGGCTCTTGCTCTAACGTTAGTACACGTTGCTCTAGCTCTTTTAAGCATCTCTACACATTGCACCCTAGTGCAGCATCTCATAGAGGACTAACCATATTCACCTTCAGGGCAGTCAGGAAAATCTGCCCCAAGGTGCCAGTGGCAGTCTATGCTACTCTATTTGTCAAATGGGAACTCACCATATGTATTGCCTTTTTAATGCTATCAGTGACCCGTCCATCACCTCCCAGTCTTCCAACAGAGCCTATGTGGAGAAGATGGCAGCCATGTAGTATCCCATGCTATATAGTGGCCACTGGCTTCCTCTATTCAGTGGATCCTCAGACTCCTCTACCCATTGGATATCCTGCCAACTATGCCAACTGTATTTCTTCTCATTCTGTTTGTGACAGTAGTGATGCCACCACTTTTTTCAAGTGGAGCCCATACAGGTGCACTGCACACAGTAACCCATGACCAAGCAACTACCTTGTCATGTGTATGCACAGTACTATAAATTATATCAGCTGTTATATTGTCATTACTTACAAAACGTGATGGCAAGAGAGCCAGAAAATGCCACCTTGACTAATTTGCTGTTTCCCTACATAAGCAAAATATCAAAATTATGCAAATTTCCATTGTGTGTACCATGAGAATAACGTTGAAAGATACGTTTTCAGTTAATACAGTGGGGAATTCACTGGCCCACCTAAAGAGTTATTAGCTGAACAATTGTAAAATTATTGCAATATTTTAAAAAAGTTTGGAAATAAGGTCCCCTGCTTCTACTGCTCCAGTCCCTCCCCCATCACTCACCCTCCCAGAAGCATTCAGTTAAGAATGAAGAACAGGCCCAGCAGGAGGTCCGCACTAGCCATTTCTTCTAAATGAGCAGGTCTGGCCAGCAGTACCTGGACCAACATATTCTGAATATACTCCTCAAGTGTGTATGGGGGTGAAGGCGGGGGAAGAAAACCGTGGAAAGGCGTATGATGTGAAGTATCTTATGATATATTTATTAATGTTTTTAAGATTTTGTTGTTTTCATAAGATTCAAGAGTACACTGTGAAAGAAAATAACTGAAAATAGGACTATCTGTGAAAATAAATCCAATTCTAAGTTACTATGTGCTTTTTAAAAGTTCATGTTTTCCTTTGTTGTTACAAGATTTTCTGTATGAATCTGGCATTGCATTAGTAGTATGTTTCAAACAGTATGAGAAAAACAAATTATCAGATTTTATCAGAGGTGGAGAATATTTACAAATCCTTAATTAAATTTGCAGTGGTTTGTTACATGGAGACAAGAACATGAAATGCCTGAGAAAAATATTTGAGACAAGGAGAAAAAAATGAAAACTGTTAGTCATGGGCACTTTTGATGCATTTTGTACAGGTGTGACTTCCTATACTACATTGTATTATTAATTATCTTGAAGTTTAATTCTTAAATTCTATTTTGTGTTTGGGAGGATGAAAAAGGGACAAATTAGGAACAAGCTTAATAACTTAACTAAAGAAGAAAGATACTCAAAGAATATTTAGAACCGGATTATGTAGTTTTGAGCTCTCTTTGAAATATTGATACAACTAAATGAATAATCATTTTAAATCCTATTTTATACCGTTGGTAAGAACTTACTTTATTGCAGAGTATTTCTTTTACAGAATGAAACTTCAATATGTAACAGAACACTGAATTTTATTAGGCAGCTAAAACCATAAAAAGAACACATGAGGTTATTTTTAGAGGACTGGGTGATGGAGTTCTTGTGAAGGTTTTATTAGCAACTGTCAGCTGAATGTGACAAATAATTTTGGTTAAGCATAGTAGGAAACTGGCCTGTTTTATCACAGGCAAAATGCTTTCAGTAAAAGTATCAGAGTATCTTGATGAGTCTGGCTAATGGTTTGTCAATTTTATTTATCCTTTCAAAGAACAAGCTGTGAGACAACAAAAGAGACACAGAGGTATAGAACGGACTTTTGGACTCTGGGTGGTACATATACACAATGGAGTACTACTCAGCCCTTAAAAAGAATAAATTTGACTCAGTTCTAATGAGATGGATGAAATTGGAACCGATTATACAGAGTGAAGTAAGCCAGAAAGAAAAACACCAATACAGTATACTGACACATATATATGGAATTTAGAAGATAGTAATGATGACCCTATATGTGAGACAACAAAAGAGACACAGAGGTATAGAACGGACTTTTGGACTCTGGGGGAGAGGGAAAGGGTGGGATGGTTTGGGAGAATGGCATTGAAACGTATACTATCTTGTAAGAAACGAAGCGCCAGTCTATGTTCAATGCAGGATGCAGGATGCATGGGGCTGGTGCACAGGATGATTCAGGTAGATGGTGTGGGGTGGGAGGTGGGAGGGGGCTTTGGCATTGGGAGATTGTGTTCACCTGTGGCTAATACATGTCAATGTATGGCAAAACAAATACAGTATTGTAATTAAAAAAATAAATTAATTAATTAAAAAAAAAGTATCAGAGTACAAACAAATATATACATCCAAAACTGTTTTGCCTTGGGACAGGTCCAGTTTTATTACTATTAGTATTATGAATTTCAATCCTCCAAAATAAGCTTATAAATGCACAAAAGATGAATTTAAAAAGTAGGGCACTTACTAAAGGTATGAAACTTTGTGGGGTCCTTATCATGTTGATTAAATGTGTTAGAAAAATCAGACTCTTTGTGTAGGCATGAGTTTTCTTAGACTTAGTCTGTGTTTTACCAAATGTTTTCTCCATTTGCTACTTTTCCCCCCCAAAATCTTGTTCTTTCTCTCTCCAAAATCTTTCTTAGATGTTTTACTAAAACATTATTTCTATTAAAAATCAGCGTTAATCATGTAATAGATTCTTAAAGATAACAAAAATTGTTGGAAGTCTAAATATATTCCACCATTAACAGTGACCCAGAGGCATGGTATGGGGAGGGAGGTTGGAGGGGGTTCAGGATGGGGAACCTGTGTACACCTGTGGTGGATTCATGTTGATGTATGGCAAAACCAATACAATATCATAAAGTAATTAGCCTCCAATTAAAATAAATAAATTTATATTAAAAAAAGAAAGGTGGTAATGATAACCCTGTATGCGAGACAGCAAAAGAGACACAGATGTATAGAACAGTCTTGGACTCTGTGGGAAAGGGAGAGGGTGGGATGATTTGGGAGAATGACATTGAAACATGTATAATATCATATATGAAACAAATCGCCAGTCCAGGTTCGATGCATGATACTGGATGCTTGGTGCTGGTGCACTGGGACGACCCAGAGGGATGGTATGGGGAGGGAGGAGGGAGGGTGTTTCGGGATAGGGAACACGTGTATACCTGTGGTGGATTCATGTTGATGTATGGCAAAACAACACAATATTTAAATTAATTAATCTCCATTTAAAATAAATAAATTTATATAAGAAAAACAGTGTAACTTTATTTTCTTTTTAACTTTTTTTTTTTTTACCATATTTAAAGAACATTGAGAAAGGCATTTTGGAAGCAATTACAAAACAAATTTCCATGTCAAGGATGAAGATGTATGCTAGTCAATGTATTCTTCTTATTTCAAAACTACTGTGTAATGAGCCATAAAATAATTAAAATTTCACCTTTAAGAGTCACAGTGGAAGGAGGTACCTTAATTATTAGAATTGGAAAAGATTTTAAAAATCATCTAGTGTATGCTCCTCATTTTATAAATGTGGAAACTGAAGCGCAGAGAGGATCAATGACTACTATAACAGCATGAAGCTGGTTGATGGCAAAACTAAAATATTTACCAAGGATTCCTGGCCCCAACTCAACCAGGATATACAACACCATGTTGCTTCTTCTATATCAGCACGAATGTAAGTATCATTATGAAACAACATATGTGTACACAAAACCACTACCCCTGTGTACATCCATCCTTAAAAAAGAGTATATCTTAGAACATAGCAATTAATAATGTGTAGATTTTTCAGATAATTTTTCTTTAGGTAGTCTCTATCTCCTCAGAAAAACATAAATATTTTGATGAAACCTTTTGACTTTGGGAGAAAAATCATCTGATGACTAATCCCAAAGAAATTTTTAAAAGAAAATAAGCTTTTGAAAGTGAGTAAGGCACAAGATTATATAAACACTCTGAAGAATAGACTGCAACTTTGATCACACTCATACATGTCAGAGGACACAGTAAGTTCTCTGCACCCTTACAGGCTGTTTTTTTTTTCTACCAGTATAACATATCTTCATGTTAAATACTGATTTGGATGAGAGGGACCATCTTAAAGCCAATCAAATATAACCTTGTGCCTTTCTATTGAAGACAGATAAACTCCTTCATCTTTTCCAGCTTTCCCATCACACTCTTCTGAAAATTCCTTATGTTATTACTCTGCAAAACTCAAATCTTGTATATTAGGCATATGACAGTAACATTTATTTTATTTTCCAGATGAAGAAAGACATTGTCTTAAATATCTATATCTATATCTATCTATATATAGTTATATATATATATATATATATATATATAACAATACATACAGAGAAAGAGAATATATATGTTAGCAGAAATTTAGAAATGATTCAAAGGAAAAACAAAACTCTTCTCATTGTGAGTAAATTCAAGTGAATCATAATATTTTCATTGGTGTTTGGATCAAAATATATAATTTACCTTCAGATAATTGAAGTCACATAGAAGTGTAAGATAACTTTACTATTTTAAAGTTTGTAAAATATTTTATATTGTTATCTATTCAGTTCAGTCCAGTTCAGTAGCTCAGTCGTGTCTGATTCTTGGTAACCCATGAACAGAAGCGCGCCAGGCCTTCCTGTCCATCACCAACTCCCGGAGTTTACTAGACTCATGTACATTGAGTCAGTGATGCCATCCAGCCATCTCATCCTCTGTCGTCCCCTTCTCCTCCTGTTTTGAATCTTTCCCAGCATCAAAGTCATTTCCAATGAGTCAACTCTTCGCATGAGGTGGCCAAAGTACTGGAGTTTCAGCTTTAGCATCATTCCTTCCAAAGAAATTCCAGGACTTATCTCCTTCAGAATGGACTGGTTGGATCTCCTTGCAGTTCAAGGGACTCTCAAGAGTCTTCTCCAACACCACAGTTCAAAAGCATCAGTTCTCTGGTGCTCAGCTTTCTTCACAGTCCAACTCTCACATCCATACATGACCACAGGAAAAACCATAGCCTTGACTAGACGGACCTTAGTCGGCAAAGTAATGTCTCTGCTTTTGAACATGCTACCTAGGTTGGTCATAACTTTCCTTCCAAGGAGTAAGCATCTTTTAATTCATGGCTGCAGGTACCTTCTGCAGTGACTTTGGAGCCTCAAAAATGAAAGTCTGACACTGTTCCGACTGTTTCCCCATCTATTTCCCATGAAGTGATGGGACCGGACAACATGATCCTAGTTTTCTGAATGTTAACCTTTAAGCCAACTTTTTCATTCTCCTTTTTCAATGTGATCAAAAAGCTTTTTAGTTCCTCTTCACTTTCTGCCATAAGGGTGGTGTCATCTGCATATCTGAGGTTACTGATACTTCTCCCGGCAATCTTGATTCAAGTTTTTGTTTCTTCCAGTCCAGCATTTCTCATGATGTACTATGCATAGAAGTTACATAAGCAGGGTGACAATATACAGCCTTGACGTAATTCTTTTCCTATTTGGAACCAGTCTGTTGTTCCATGTCCAGTTCTAACTGTTGCTTCCTGACCTGCATATAGCTTTCTCAAGAGGCAGGTTAGGTGGTCTGGTATTCCCATCTCTTTCAGAATTGTCCACAGTTTATTGTGATCCACACAGTCAAAGGCATTGGCATAATCAATAAAGCAGGAATAGATGATTTTTTCTGGAACTTTCTTGCTTATTCCATGAGCCACTGGATGTTGCCAATTTGATCTCTGATTCCTCTGCCTTTTCTAAAATTAGCTTGAACATCAGGAAGTTCATGGTTCATGTATTGCTGAAGCCTGGCTTGGAAAATTTTGGGCATTACTTTACTAGCATGTGAGATGAGTGCAATTGTGCAGTAGTTTGAGCATTCTTTGGTATTGCCTTTCTTTGGAATTAGGACGAAAATGGACCTTTTCCAGTCCTGTGGCCACTGCTGAGTTTTCCGCACTTGCCAGCATATTGAGTGCAGCACTTTCACAGCATCATCTTTCAGGATTTGAAATAGCTTAACTGGAATTCCATCACCTCCACTAGCTTTGTTCATAGTGATGCTTTCTAAGGCCCACTTGACTTCACATTCCAGGATGTCTGGCTCTAGATGAGTGCTCACATCATCATAATTATCCGGGTCATGAAGATCTTTTTTGTACAATTCTTCCATGTATTCTTGCCATCTCTTCATAATATCTTCTGCTTCTTTTAGGTCCATACCATTTCTGTCCTTTATCGAGCCCATCTTTGCATGAAATGTTCCCTTGGTATGTCTAATTTTCTTGAAGAGATCTCTAATCTTTCCGATTCTGTTGTTTTCCTCTATTTCTTTGCATTGATCACTGAAGAAGGCTTTCTTATCTCTTCTTGCCATTCTTTGGAATTCTGCATTCAGATGCTTATATCTTTCCTATTCTCTTTGCTTTTCACTTCTCTTCTTTTCCCAGCTATTTGTAAGGCTTCCCCAGACAGCCATTTTGCTTTTTTTTTTGTATTTCTTTTCCATGGGGATGGTCTTGATCCCTGTCTCCTGTACAAAGTCATGAACCTCACTCCATAGTTCATCATGAACTCTATCTATCAGATCTAGGCCCTTAAATCTATTTCTCACTTTCAATGTACAAACATAAAGGATTTGACTTAGGTCATAACTGAAAGGTTCAGCAGTTTTCCTGACTTTCTTCAATTTAAGTCTGAATTTGGTAATGAGGAGTTCATGATCTGAGCCACAGTCAGCTCCTGGTCTTGTTTTTGTTGACTGTATAGAGCTTCTCTATCTTTAGTCAGTTCAGTCAGTTCAGTTGCTCACTCGTGTCCGACTGTTTGTGACACCATGAATCGCAGCACACCAGGCCTCCCTGTCCATCACCATCACCCAGAGTTCACTCAGACTCACGTCCATCGGGTCCGTGATGCCATCCAGCCATCTCATCCTCGGTCGTCCCCTTCTCCTCCTGACCCCAATCCCTCCCAGCATCAGTCTTTTCCAATGAATCAACTCTTCACATGAGGTGGCCAAAGTACTGAAGTTTCAGCTTTAGCATCATTCCTTCCAAAGAAATCTCAAGGTTGATCTCCTTCAGAATGGAATGGTTGGATCTCCTTGCAATTCAAGGGACTCTCAAGAGTCTTCTCCAACACCACAGTTCAAAAGCATCAATTCTTCGGCGCTCAGCCTTCTTCACAGTCCAACTCTCACATCCATACATGACTACTGGAAAAACTGCAGCCGTGATTAGATGGACCTTAGTCGGCAAAGTAATGTCTCTGCTTTTGAATATGCTATCTAGTTTGGTCATAACTTTTCTTCCAAGGAATAAGCGGCTTTTAATTTCATGGCTGCAGTCACCATCTGCAGTGATTCTGGAGCCCAAAAAATGAAGTCTGACACTGTTTCCCCATCTATTTCCTATGAAGTGATGGGACCAGTTGCCATGATCTTAGTTTTCTGAATGTTGACCTTTAAGCCAACTTTTTCACTCTCTTCTTTCACTTTCATCAAGAGGCCCTTTAGCTCCTCTTCACTTTCTGCCATAAGGGTGGTGTCATCTGCATGTCTGAGGTTATTGATATTTCTCCTAGCAGTCTTGATTCCAGCTTGTGTTTCTGTCAGTCCAGCGTTTCTCATGATGTACTCTGCATAGAAGTTACATAAGCAGGGTGACAATATACAGCCTTGACGTACTCCTTTTCCTATTTGGAACCAGTCTGTTGTTCTATGTCCAGTTCTAACTGCTGCTTCCTGACCTGCATACAGATTTCTCAAGAGGCAGGTGAGGTGGTCTGGTATTCCTATCTCTTTCAGAATTGTCCACAGTTTATTGTGATCCACACAGTCAAAGGCATTGGCATAATCAATAAAGCAGGAATAGATGATTTTTTCTGGAACTTTCTTGCTTATTCCATGAGCCACTGGATGTTGCCAATTTGATCTCTGATTCCTCTGCCTTTTCTAAAATTAGCTTGAACATCAGGAAGTTCATGGTTCATGTATTGCTGAAGCCTGGCTTGGAAAATTTTGGGCATTACTTTACTAGCATGTGAGATGAGTGCAATTGTGCAGTAGTTTGAGCATTCTTTGGTATTGCCTTTCTTTGGAATTAGGACGAAAATGGACCTTTTCCAGTCCTGTGGCCACTGCTGAGTTTTCCGCATTTGCCAGCATATTGAGTGCAGCACTTTCACAGCATCATCTTTCAGGATTTGAAATAGCTTAACTGGAATTCCATCACCTCCACTAGCTTTGTTCATAGTGATGCTTTCTAAGGCCCACTTGACTTCACATTCCAGGATGTCTGGCTCTAGATGAGTGCTCACATCATCATAATTATCCGGGTCATGAAGATCTTTTTTGTACAATTCTTCCATGTATTCTTGCCATCTCTTCATAATATCTTCTGCTTCTTTTAGGTCCATACCATTTCTGTCCTTTATCGAGCCCATCTTTGCATGAAATGTTCCCTTGGTATGTCTAATTTTCTTGAAGAGATCTCTAATCTTTCCGATTCTGTTGTTTTCCTCTATTTCTTTGCATTGATCACTGAAGAAGGCTTTCTTATCTCTTCTTGCCATTCTTTGGAATTCTGCATTCAGATGCTTATATCTTTCCTATTCTCTTTGCTTTTCACTTCTCTTCTTTTCCCAGCTATTTGTAAGGCTTCCCCAGACAGCCATTTTGCTTTTTTTTTTGTATTTCTTTTCCATGGGGATGGTCTTGATCCCTGTCTCCTGTACAAAGTCATGAACCTCACTCCATAGTTCATCATGAACTCTATCTATCAGATCTAGGCCCTTAAATCTATTTCTCACTTTCAATGTACAAACATAAAGGATTTGACTTAGGTCATAACTGAAAGGTTCAGCAGTTTTCCTGACTTTCTTCAATTTAAGTCTGAATTTGGTAATGAGGAGTTCATGATCTGAGCCACAGTCAGCTCCTGGTCTTGTTTTTGTTGACTGTATAGAGCTTCTCTATCTTTAGTCAGTTCAGTCAGTTCAGTTGCTCACTCGTGTCCGACTGTTTGTGACACCATGAATCGCAGCACACCAGGCCTCCCTGTCCATCACCATCACCCGGAGTTCACTCAGACTCACGTCCATCGGGTCCGTGATGCCATCCAGCCATCTCATCCTCGGTCGTCCCCTTCTCCTCCTGACCCCAATCCCTCCCAGCATCAGTCTTTTCCAATGAATCAACTCTTCACATGAGGTGGCCAAAGTACTGAAGTTTCAGCTTTAGCATCATTCCTTCCAAAGAAATCTCAAGGTTGATCTCCTTCAGAATGGAATGGTTGGATCTCCTTGCAATTCAAGGGACTCTCAAGAGTCTTCTCCAACACCACAGTTCAAAAGCATCAATTCTTCGGCGCTCAGCCTTCTTCACAGTCCAACTCTCACATCCATACATGACTACTGGAAAAACTGCAGCCGTGATTAGATGGACCTTAGTCGGCAAAGTAATGTCTCTGCTTTTGAATATGCTATCTAGTTTGGTCATAACTTTTCTTCCAAGGAATAAGCGGCTTTTAATTTCATGGCTGCAGTCACCATCTGCAGTGATTCTGGAGCCCAAAAAATGAAGTCTGACACTGTTTCCCCATCTATTTCCTATGAAGTGATGGGACCAGTTGCCATGATCTTAGTTTTCTGAATGTTGACCTTTAAGCCAACTTTTTCACTCTCTTCTTTCACTTTCATCAAGAGGCCCTTTAGCTCCTCTTCACTTTCTGCCATAAGGGTGGTGTCATCTGCATGTCTGAGGTTATTGATATTTCTCCTAGCAGTCTTGATTCCAGCTTGTGTTTCTGTCAGTCCAGCGTTTCTCATGATGTACTCTGCATAGAAGTTACATAAGCAGGGTGACAATATACAGCCTTGACGTACTCCTTTTCCTATTTGGAACCAGTCTGTTGTTCTATGTCCAGTTCTAACTGCTGCTTCCTGACCTGCATACAGATTTCTCAAGAGGCAGGTGAGGTGGTCTGGTATTCCTATCTCTTTCAGAATTGTCCACAGTTTATTGTGATCCACACAGTCAAAGGCATTGGCATAATCAATAAAGCAGGAATAGATGATTTTTTCTGGAACTTTCTTGCTTATTCCATGAGCCACTGGATGTTGCCAATTTGATCTCTGATTCCTCTGCCTTTTCTAAAATTAGCTTGAACATCAGGAAGTTCATGGTTCATGTATTGCTGAAGCCTGGCTTGGAAAATTTTGGGCATTACTTTACTAGCATGTGAGATGAGTGCAATTGTGCAGTAGTTTGAGCATTCTTTGGTATTGCCTTTCTTTGGAATTAGGACGAAAATGGACCTTTTCCAGTCCTGTGGCCACTGCTGAGTTTTCCGCATTTGCCAGCATATTGAGTGCAGCACTTTCACAGCATCATCTTTCAGGATTTGAAATAGCTTAACTGGAATTCCATCACCTCCACTAGCTTTGTTCATAGTGATGCTTTCTAAGGCCCACTTGACTTCACATTCCAGGATGTCTGGCTCTAGATGAGTGCTCACATCATCATAATTATCCGGGTCATGAAGATCTTTTTTGTACAATTCTTCCATGTATTCTTGCCATCTCTTCATAATATCTTCATGATCCAGTGGATGTTGGCAATTTGATCTCTGGTTCCTCTGCCTTTTCTAAAACCAGCTTGAACATCAGGGACTTCACAGTTCATGTATTGCTGAAGTCTGGCTTGGAGAATTTTGAGCATTACTTTACTAGCACATGAAATGAGTGCAATTGTGTGGTAGTTTGAGCATTCTTTGGCATTGTGTTTCTTTGGAATTAGGATGAAAACTGACCTTTTCCAGTCCTGTGGCCACTGCTGAGTTTTCCACACTTGCTGGCATACTGAGTGCAGTACTTTCACAGGATCGTGTTTCAGGATTTGAAACAGCTTAACTGGAATTCCATCACCTCCACTAGCTTTGTTCGTAGTGATGCTTTCTAAGGCCCACTTGACTTCACATTCCAAGATGTCTGGCTCTAGATGAGTGATCACATCATCATGATTATCTGGGTCTTGAAGATCTTTTTTGTACAGTTCTTCTGTGTATTCTTGCCACCTCTTCTTAATATCTTCAGCTTCTGTTAGGTCCATATGATTTTTGTCCTTTATCGAGCCCATCTTTGCATGAAATGTTCCTTTGGTATCTCTAATTGTCTTGAAGAGATCTCTAGTCTTTCCCATTCTGTTCTTTTTCTCTATTTATTTGCATTGATCGCTGAAGAAGGCTTTCTTATCTCTTCTTGCTATTCTTTGGAACTCTGCATTCATATGCTTATATCTTTCCTTTTCTCCTTTGCTTTTCACTTCCCTTCTTTTCACAGCTATTTGTAAGGCCTCCCCAGACAGCCAGTTTGCTTTTTTGCATTTCTTTCCCATGGGGATGGTCTTAATCCCTCTGTCCCATACAATGTCACGAACCTCATTCCATAGTTCATCAGGTACTCTATCTATCAGATCTAGGTCCTTAAATCTATTTCTCACTTCCACTGTATAATCAGAAGGGCTTTGATTTAGGTCATACCTGAATGGCCTAGTGGTTTTCAGTATAATAAATCTGATTTCAGTGTTGACCATCTGGTGATGTTCATGTGTAGAGTCTTCTGTTGGGTTTTTGGAAGAGGGTGTTTGCTAGTCCAGTGCATTTTCTTGACAAAACTCTATTAATCTTTGCCCTGCTTCATTCCGCATTCCAAGGCCAAATATGCCTGTTACTCCAGGTGTTTCTTGACTTCCTACTTTTTCATTCCAGTCCTTTATAATGCAAAGGACATCCTTTTTAGGTGTTAATTCTAAAAGGTCTTGTGGGTCTTCATAGAACAGTTCAGCTTCAGCTTCTTCAGCTTCTTCAGCGTTACTGGTTGGGGCATAGAATTAGATTACCGTGATACTGAGTGGTTTGTCTTGGAGACAAACAGAGATCATTCTGTTGTTTTTGAGATTGCATCCAAGTACTGCATTTCAGACTGTTTTGTTTACCATGATGACTACTCCATTTCTTCTGAGGGATTCCTGCCCGCAGTAGTAGATATAATGGTCACCTGAGTTAAATTCACCCATTTCAGTTCATTTTAGTTTGCTGATTCCTAGTATGTTGACGTTCACTCTTTCCATCTCCTGTTTGACCACTTCCAATTTGCCTTGATTCATGGACCTGATATTCCAGATTCCTATGCAATATTGTTCTTTACAGCATTGGACCTTGCTTCTATCACAAGTCTCACCCACAGCTGGGTATTGTTTTTGCTTTTGCTCCATCCCTTCATTCTTTCTGGAGTTATTTCTCCACTGATCTCCAATAGCATATTGGGCACCTACTGACCTAGGGAGTTCCTCTTTCAGTATCCTATCATTTTGCCTTTTCATACTGTTCATGGGGTTCTCAAGGCAAGAATACTGAAGTGATTTGCCATTCCTTTCTCCAGTGGACCACATTCTGTCAGACCTCTCCACCATGACCCGCCCATCTTGGATTGCCCTGCGGGCATGGCTTAGTTTCATTGAGTTAGACAAGGCTGTTGTCCTAGTGTGATTAGACTGACTAGTTTTCTGTGAGTATGGTTTCAGTGTATCTGCCCTCTGATGCCCTCTTGCAACACTTACCATCTTACTTGGGTTTCTCTTACCTTGGGAGTGGGGTATCTCTTCATGGCTGTTCCAGCAAAGCTCAGCCACTGCTCCTTACCTTGGATGAGGGGTAGCTCCTCACTGCTGCCCTGCCTGACCTTCAACATGGGATGGCTCCTCTAGGCCCTCCTGCACCCACACAGCCACTGCTCCTTGGACATGTGGTTGCTCCTCCTGGCTGCCGCCCCTTGGCCTGGGGTGCAGGGTGGTCCTCCCACTGCCACCCCGA
This sequence comes from Litocranius walleri, assembly GCA_006410535.1. Lineage (NCBI taxonomy): Eukaryota > Metazoa > Chordata > Mammalia > Artiodactyla > Bovidae > Litocranius > Litocranius walleri. Next base: position 1,140,279 of record SJYG01000412.1, on the reverse strand, counting down.
CCTTAGGCGTGGCATGGCTCCTCTTGGCCATTCCCATGCAGCCACAGCCTGGCACTCTTGGCTGCTGCCCCTGACCTCGGATTTGGGGTAACTCCTCTTAGATCCACCCTTCGGGCATGGGGTCCTCCCAGCTTCTGCCCATGACCTCAGATGTGGGGTAGCTCCTCTAGGCCATGGTTAGTGTGCTGGTCACAGCTGCCTGCACTTAGTGCGCCAGTCACAGCAGCCTGACGGATCTTTTTTGGCAAAGTAATGTCTCTGCTTTTTAATATGCTGTCTACGTTGGTCATAACTTTTCTTCCAAGGAGAAAGCATCTTTTAATATACAGTCACCATCTGCAGTGATTTTCAGCCTCCAAAAATAAAGTCTCTCACTTGTTATATATTGCCTAGGCTTATATTTCTATGTAGAACTAAAATGGTCAAGTTGTATTTTTTAATCTAGTTACATATTCAGAAAAATATTTCTTTCCAAATATCAATAGCCAAGTATGTTAATTCAGATATCTTAAACTTGAAAATATTTTAAGGCATTTAGTGGTCCTATTTAACTCTCTAGGTGAGTGGTCCATCATCTGTTGGATTATAGAAACAGCAAGAGAATTCCAGAAAAAAAATCTACTTCTTCTTTATTGACTATATCAAAGCCTTTGTGTGGATCACAATAAACTGTGAAAAATTCTTCAACAGATGAGAATACTAGACCACCTTACCTGCCTCCTGAGAAATCTGTATGCTGGTCAAGAGGCAAGAGTTAAAACTGGACATGGAGCAACAGACTGGTTAAAAATGGGGAAAGGAGTATGTCAAGGCTGTTACTGTCACCCTGCTTATTTGACTTGCATGCAGAATACATCATGAAAAATGCCAGGCTGGATGAAGCACAAGCTGGAATCAAGATTGCCAGGAGAAATATCAATAACCTCAGATATGCAGATGAAATTGCCTTTATGACAGAAAGCAAAGAAGAAGTGAAGAACATTTTGATGAAAGTGAAAGAGGAAGATGAAAAAGCTGACTTAAACTCAACATTCAGAAAATGAAGATCATGGCATCTGGTTCCATCAGTTCATGGCAAATAGATGGGGAAACAATGACAGACTTTATTTTCTTGGGCTTCAAAATCACTGTAGATGGTGACTGTAGTCATGAAATTAAATGACGTTTGCTCCCTGGAAGAAAAGCTATAACGAAACTAGACAGCATATTAAAAAGCAGACATTACTTTGCCAACAAAGATCCATCTAGTCAAAGCTATGGTTTTGCTAGTAGTCATGTATGGATGAGAGACTGGGATCATAAAGAAAACTGAGCACTGAGGAATTCATGCTTTTGAACTGTGGTGTTGGAGAAGACTCTTGAGGACCCTTTGGACTGACTGCAAGGAGATCCAACCAGTCAGTCCTAAAGGATTCAGTTCTGAACATTCATTGCAAATACTAATGCTGATGCTGAAGCTCCAACACTTTGACCACCTTATGAAGAACTGACTCATTAGAAAACACCTTGATGCTGGAAAAGACTGAATCAGGAGGAAAAGGGAATGACAGAGGATGAGATGGTTGTATGGCATCACTGACTCTATGGACATGAGTTTGAGCAAACCCTGGGAGTTGGTGATGGACAGCAACAGTTGGTGCAACCCTGGCGTGCTGCAATCCATGGGGTCACAAAGAATCGAACATGGCTAAGATACTGAACTGAACTCATTTAACTCTCATGTCAAGCTAACATATGTTTAAAGTGTTTTTATATTTTAGGTCACAGCTTTGACTTCTTAAAATCTAAGAAGAATAACATTTAAAAATCCAATAGAAAAATTTCTGGGAAATAATTCAGTGGAAGATAAAATATTCTAAGCCATTCAGATATACAGGAAAGGATATTTCAGTGCTTGGATTAAGAGGTGACTTAAAAATACATATTTTAACACATAAAATCTATTTCAGAATGTTATTCAGTTTGATTATATAATAACATTGCTTTCAAAGCAAAACCAATTCATTGTTTCATTATTTACTGTGCAAAAATATTAAAACAGTATAAACAAAAAATTTAATGAAATAAAATAGGTAAGTGTTGGCTGATTTGTTTTTTCCCAGTCTTTTAGCTATTTCAGATGGCTTACAGTTTAGTAATTTAGCTTAAAAGTAACAATTAAGCTCTTTCTCTGTGTATCCAGTTTCTTTCTGACCAGTCACTTCTTGTGTTCTGTTAGATACCAGTTAACAAGAAAAACCAGTGGAGAAACTGTGAGTCTCCATACTGCAGAAGAAAAAATACTCTAGAACATTTGCTTTGGGTAAAGCAACTTAATTGCAAAACTCACTGTACTATTTTCAAAATTTGTTCAAGAGAAGAATAAGAAGCAAAAGAGGGCAGTGAAAACTCCTGACAATGTCCTCCTTTATGGAATTTTATTATCAGCAATGAAGGCGCCAAGGAAATTCTATCCTCCTTTTTTTTTTCCTTTGTATCAGTGTCCTCTTCTGAAAAAGGAAGTCTAAAGTGCACTGGCTTTTGAAATTATATACATGTACATACATATATAGATATAGACATAGATTTCCTGGCTGTCCAGTGGTTCGGACTCATGCTCTCACTGCTGGGGGCCTGGATTCAATCCCTTAGTTGGGGAACAAAGATCCTGTAATGTACTCAGTGCTGCAAAACAAAACAAATAAACAAACAAAAAAAAAACAGAGAAAAATAAGCATCCTCAAATCTGCTCTCCTCTGAATTAAAAAAAAATAAAATGAAGGGCTTCCCTGGTTAAGACTCTATAACTCTGAGGCCCACTCACTCCCACTGCATGGGGCACAGGTTTAATCCCTGGTGTGCCAACAGAGTGCTGCCAGAACCAGGATTTTTTGGAAGAGTCTGCTTGGTTTAAAAAAAAAAAAGAAACAACTTGAAAATATTTCAACCAAGATGCAACTTTTTAAAGAAGAATGAAACTGGAGGAAATCAACTTGCCTGACTTCAGGCTCTACTACAAAGCCAGTCATTAAGACAGTATGGTACTGGCACAAAGAAAGAAATATAGATCAATGGAACAAAATAGAAAGCCCTGAGATAAATCCACACACCTATGGACACCTTATCTTCGACAAAGGAGGCAAGAATATACAATGGAGTAAAGACAGTCTCTTCAACAGGTGGTGCTGGGAAAACTGGTCAACCACTTGTAAAAGAATGAAAATAGACCTCTTTCTAACACCACACACAAAAATAAACTCAAAATGGATTAAAGATTTAAATGTAAGACCAGAAACTATCAAACTCCTAGAGGAAAACATAGGCAAAACACTCTGCGACATAAATCACAGCAGGATCCTCTATGATCCACCTCCCAGTATACTGGAAATAAAAGCAAAAATAAACAAATGGGATCTAATTAAAATTAAAAGCTTCTGCACAACAAAGGAGACTATAAGCAAGGTGAAAAGACAGCCTTCTGAATGGGAGAAAACAATAGCAAATGAAACAACTGACAAACAACTAATTTCAAAGATATACAAGCAACTTATGCAGCTGAACTCCAGAAAAATAAACGATCCAATCAAAAAATGGGCCAAAGAACTAAATAGGCACTTCTCCAAAGAAGACATAC